>JZSA01005015.1:0-12426 GCA_000956155.1 Cotesia vestalis | reverse complement strand
CCTCTCAGGAATAGTCAGGGAAGCTTCCTAGGACCTCAAAACGTCGAGATCTGATGAAAACTTGCTTTTTTCAAAACGGGGTAAAATCAATAACTTCCCGATTTTTTAAAAATCATCGATTTACTTAGCGGGAAGTTAAAAAAAATGCAAAAAAGGCGGCGCCGCGCTCATTATGCGACTTACGAAGGGTTAATATTATTTTACGAAAAATATTTTTTTTCAATTTCCCGCTAAGAAAATTGAAAATTTTCAAAAATCGAGAAGTTATTGGTTTTACCCCATTTTGCAAAAATCGAGGTTTCAACAGATCTTGACCTTTGGAAGCCCTAAGAAGCGTTCCTGACTAGTGTGTGTGTGTGTGTGTGTGTGTGTGTGTGTGTGTGTGTGTTTAAACCTCTCATAACTTTTGAACGGCTTGTCCGATTTGATCGTGGTTAATGCCATTCGAAAGGGTTCGAATAAACTTAAATTTAAAAAAATTTTTAGAAATTTAAAAGAAATTGCGAAAAAAATAATCTTTTCAAATGTGGTTTTTTTGAATAACTTTCAAACAGCTTGACCGATCAATTCCAAAAACTATTCAGCTCTTAACATCAAGAAACTACGTCGATCGCCACCAAGCCGGTCAAAATCGGTTGATTTGTTCGTGAGTTATCGTTGACGAAAGAAATCGAAAGAAAGTGTTTTTTTTTTAATTACACTGAAATTTCCGTTCTGACCAATTTGTATTTAGAAACCCTGATTAATAAAAAGTATTGACCTATGCAACTGTATATCTATATTGTATGTATATATAGATATACAGTTTGCATTGGGCGAATTCGTTTGGATTCATTTACATTCATTTTCAATCTTTTTCAATACTTTTTTTTAATCAGAGAATATATCATAGAATGAAAAACTGTGTCGAATGCCGCCAACTGCGTGAAAATCGGCTAATTCATTCCAAAGTTATTGCAGTTTGAAAATTCAAAAAATAGTGCTTTATTTAACTTTTAAGCTCGGAGAGCTCAAAATTATACGAAAATTATATTTTTGAGCTCGAAGAGCTCAAAAACGTAATAAGTGCAATTTTGAGCGCTTAATTACGAAAGTAGCGGGAAGTTACAGGGATGGCCTTCAGCGTCAACCGTTTTCCTAATTTTTTTTAATTCCGCATTATATCCAAACTCATGAACTATTTATCTATTCAAATTCATTGAACACAATTAAATATTTGAATTGTTCTTAATTTTTTTTCATACTTAAAAAGGTTTAAAATCTTCAAACTATTTGTCTATTCGTAAAAATTCATTTTTGCCTGAGCTGAATCTATAAATTTCAGTCATTTAAATATTGCGCCATTATATGTGTCAGTTCAGAATCTGAATTTAAGGAAGTACGAGCGTAACTAATGAGTCAAAATAATGTTAAAATTTTTTTTTAATTTTAATCTTCCCAATATTCGTTAAAATTCTTTATTTTAATTTAAAATAATTTGAACAATTTAATAATTGATGATTTTTACTTATTTAATAAAATAAAGTAATAAAATGACTTTGGTATTTATTACTTGCCGGAGTAAATAAACAGACTTGGCAACAGCGCGTTTGATTATACCCATTACAGAGACGTGGATGAGTGTGTGAGTTAAATATTTCTCTCTCTGTAACTATATTTCTATCCTTTTCTTTTTTCTCAGCTGTTGACGCGACGTTGCCAAACCTTTATTCGAATAAATAGCTGATGATAAACGAATTAAAAACATAAAATTTAACTTTAAATATTTTAAAAATTATATCGGTAATGTATTATTATTAAATTTTTTTTATATTTTACAATAATCCAAGTTTCTTGTGTATAGTTTTTTATTCGTTAAAGTTGGGAGGTTAATATTGAAAAAAATAATAAAAGTGTCGACAAAAGTTTGTCCGCCATAAGAGCCCGTGTATAAGGAGATAAAAAGTGTGATTTTTAAAATTTAATATCTAAGTAACTAAACGGTGAATCTTTTTAAAATTTTGGGATTAAATAAATGATGTATTTATTTATACGTATATTTAATTTCAAAGCTCAAAGTTGGAAATTATTTTTTACATTAGATTCGCTCGTACTTCCTTAATATAAAAGCGTGATTCTTTAGTTTTTTTTAAACTATTATATGTTTTGTTGAATTAAAAATTCTCTTTGGTGTTCGAAAATTTGTTAATATTACCCAGTTAGCACAAGCGAAACGAAGTTCACGTAAACCTGCGGCCGGAATTTGACGTAAAGTTTACGCTAACAGTGGCGCAACAGTTATACTTATAACAGTTGACGTGAAGTTAACGTTAACTTTCTGCAACTTCGCGTTAACTTTGAGCAAACCTTTCGGAAAATTCCGGCAATAGATTTACGCTAACTTGATGCGTAAGTTAAAGTCAAGTTCTGGGAAACTGTTGCAAATGCAGAGGTTGACGCGAAGTTAACATAAAGTTGACGTAAACCATTGAACATCAACTTGGTTGATGGTCAACCTGTGCTAACTGGGTCTAACTTGATCCGACTGAGCCAACAAGCAGTAGCTGCAAAATAATGTACACAACATTTTTATCATATGATCGAGTAATTCCCTTCCATACCAATTGAATCGTGAGGCTTAGTTCCTCTTCATAGCGCTGCAGTCTGTAAATTTTTTTACTACAGTTCAGAGCTGCGACCATCGACAACTATTTTACAAAGTTCTTGTAGAATTGATTGCGCAATAAGTCAAAATGGTATTTCGCGAATTTAATCGACTTGCTGGAAAATTGCAGGCTTCTGCAAAATTGCAGCCTTTATTCCCTTTGGTAAGTTACATGATTTACTAATAATTAATCGGAACATCATTTAATCCATGTCGAAAAACCTTTACTATGTCCTCGTCTAAATCCCCCTTTTCTCACTTCAACTCACCTTATAATATTATTTTAATACATTTAACTAATTGTTATTAATTAATTAATTAAGTTTTAATCTTTTAGGTTTGTTAACTGTGGTGTAATTAATTTTTTGATAATTTACTGAAATATTTATTATTATCAGAAATTAGTTCGGAATCTTAACCTCAATTGGTCAATGGATCTGAGATTTATTCACAAAATTAATTATTATTCGTAACATTAATTCTCAAAACTAAAAATACGCCTTGTCGTTAATTTTGTCAGTAAAACAGTTTTTTTATTGATTTTATGTCAGTAATTTTTTATACAATGATTTATATAAGTCTATGAACATATATACATTCCCATTTTTATATAGAAAGTCATGAAACTGAAAATAGTTATCAAATTAAGCAAATTCAACAAACATGAGCAAATTTCATATTTATAAATTACTTTTATTCTTAATTTCATTTATTTAATTATAGAATTAACAAATTTTTGCTGTTAAGGAATATTAATTTAGATAATCCATTAGTACATAATAAGCAATTTTTTTTTTTACAATAACTGCACCGTCAATGCTGACTTAAGGATGATTTTGAAAGTTTTACTACAAGTTTAAATTTTAACAAATTACCATAGAAATATAAAAATTCAAAATTTATTTAAAATAATTCAAAGATACAACATTAATATTTATTTTCTTAATAACAGAAACCAACTCCATTGAATAAAACTGATGCACCAAAAATGATCTATGATACTGTGAGAACTAAACCTGTCTCAGTCGACAGAGCAGCAACTGCATCTTACTCAACTATTCCTCCAGAACTAGAAGCAAAAATGAAAAAATTCCAGGTACAAAAAATTTAAGATTCGATATTTTATTAAATAATTTTATTCAACTACCAAAATAAGATCACTTGCGATTAATTGAAAAATTCTAATTATAGATGGATACTACAAAGCCAGTTTTCTTGATGGGAGGTACTCCTGACAAAATTCTGTTCGGTTTAACCTGCGCATTGACCGTTTTTGGTCTAGGAATGTCTGCAAAATTCTACTGGCCCTACATCTGGACCAAATAAATATTTTATTAAACTTTAAAGTTAATAGATTATCAATTAAAGTATTTAGATGATGCTTAAATGTTATAAAACACTAATGATTGTCAGCTCTGCTTTCAATAAAAATCATTGTCAGTAACTTTAATCTTATTTTACAATATTTTACTCAATACTTATTTTTTATTTTAAATTCTCTATTTTTGCCTTTATCAGATTTTTTTTCAATTGATGAAAAAATACGAATAATTTTTTATCCGGTAGAATTATCAAATAATGCATGAAAGCATAATTGAACGATTAAGTCATCAATGAAAAGTATTAAAAGTTTTGATTAATTTATAAAATATCTCCATCAAATAATATTCTTTATAATCACAAATAATATCCCTAAAATTGAAAATTGTTTTGATTTCTCAAGTTATTCCACTTGTTTGAAATAATGTCAATTTAAACAAAAAATCGCTAATATTCGAATTGAAGTTTTCATTTTTTATCTTAAATATTTTATTATTTTTAATCTTAATTTTTTTCGAATAAATAGATTCATACACTATTTAAAACCATTGCTATAAGAATTATTGAATATGAATCATTGAATATTAATCAAATAAATTCTAACAGTTTTAAGGATACTTTGCATTATTATCTTTATTAATAATTTTTGTACGTTTCGCCAGTTTTCTGGCTTTCTCAAGTACTAAAAAGGCAATATTAAATATTAATAACGCTTGATGTCCTGGTATATTAGCTGAATTTAGTTACATTCATTTCGTATTGTTTAGTGTATTGTAAAAATTTTCTATGAAAATTCTACTTTCGTAATTTTTTTATAGTCTTTATTGAATATAATTATGCAACCACGTTAGTATTCTATTTCTATATTCGATTCTTTAATATATATTTCATTATCTATTGCTTTGATTATCAATATTGGCTTTTTAAGTACTAAGATTTACATGTAAACAAACACGAAGTATTTAAGATCAGTTATGGTCAAAAAATTTTTCTGATTTATCATTCAGATTATTTACAATCTTTATAATTTTAAACTTTGATTACAAATTTTTGTCAACAGAAATAATTTTAGCTCTTTTAATAAATTAGTCATCTGATTTTATCAAAACATGAATGAATGATCAATTATCAATTCAATTTTTTTCGTTAAACCTCGAATTAAAACAAAATAATTAATAAAATTAAAAAAAAATATATCACTTGAAATTTGAAGTTTCACTTTCATCAAATTACAAACATAGCGGTAGTAAATAAAATCAATAGTTTTATGAATAAATGAATAAATAATATTAGTCACGAATCATAAAAAAATACACAAACATAAGACTTTAATTATGGTATAAATAGATACAAGCGAAATGGTATTTTTACTTTCACTGAAAAATTAGATTCATAAGAACTAATAACTAATTTATATTCAAATTTAATTAATTCAAAATTGTAAAATTTAATTTATATCTTTTTAAAGTGCTTTTGTTTTCTTTCTTATTAATCAGATATTTCTAAAAAGAACTGAGAAATGAAACAATTACACATTTCTAAAATTTACTAGTGTACAGTAATTTATTTTAACAACCAATCGTAAATCATTATAATTATAGAAAAAAAAATTTTTCTCCCGAATAATTAGCATTCATTAACATCAATAATCGCCCATATTCAATATAATTCATGTATGTAATATGATTTTTATTTTCATCACCATTATCATTTTATACCGCATGCGGGATTCCCAGCACCACGTAAAAGATAAGTTATTTTTAATTTTTAATCTTTATAAAAAAACAACCAACGATATGAAAAATTTTTAAGTTAAAAAAATAAAGGTTTTTCTTTGTTTATTAACATTTAATTTCTTCAGACTTGATATATCTTGACAAAATAAAAATATTATACTTAAAAACTAAAACTTAAAGCATGAAGAAACCAGCAGTTTTAGATGAACGATTGCTCGTTACTTCTTCGATTATTTTCAAAGGTAAACTAGTGCATACAATGGCGTCATACGATTAACCCTTCGACTTTGCGTGTTGACATTCAATCGACGAAGCCAGTGCTTTTGCATTGCGTCCGCGTCGTACGTGCGCGTTTCTTTATCATTTAATTTAAACAATGAAAGTTGTTAAGCAAATTTTAGTAAAAAAAAATATTTTCTCTTTCTTGTATTTTTGAATTAATCGATTATTAAATTTGAAACCTGTGACGATTCAATTGACGGAAGATGGCATCGGAAGATTCTAAGGATTTGCCCGGAAATACAGAGGAAGATTTGAAGATTTTTGAAACACTTTGTATTTCTTCACCAGACAAGGTTTTTTTTTTATATTTAACAAGTAGCTTATTATGAATTTTTTATTTCAAGACACTTAACAATAAAACTTTGTTGGAAAAATAAAGATTCAAATAAATTAAAATTATTTATCCAAAAAACGACCTATAATTTGTTCGAAAACGTTTTATCTAAAATATTAAATAGCCTAGTTAAATAAATTTATTTAATTTAGTACATGTGCTGCTTGTATAATAATACACAAACGAATATTGACCTGAGAATAGTGTACACGTTGCCATAGTACTACAGCGAATCGATATTACCTGTCACTGTACTAACTGTTCAATTTTGATGGTATTAAAAAATAATCGGTATATTGCTTGATTCCATAAAAAATATTTTTTTAAATGATGACACTGAATAATATGATTATTTTTCAAGAACATTTTTTCATTTTTTAGAGCTATGATGTCGATCGAAACATTTTATAAATCTGATAAGCTTAAAAGATGTTAAAAATGATTTATTATTTGTTTAAATTGTATTATATAAAATGTTATTTATCCAAGAAAATTTAGCTCATAGAGTTAACTCGTGCATAGCACGAGTACATCACGAAACGCTCTATCACGAGTTTCGATCCAATTTTGTGGATTTCTATACACATATACAAAAATGTGCTGGTGAATATTTCTACACATACATGAAATTGTTTTGAACGTTTGTTTATTTGACAGAATCTTAATAACTCTCAGTTCTCAATACGCTGTGCTTACTTCGATATACATTTAGGTTTTGAAAAATTTGCTTTTTATTCTATTATTTGAGATTTTATTGTTTTATGTTTTTTTTTTTTTTTTTTTTTTTTTTTTTTTTTTTTTTTTTTTTTTTTTTTTTTTTTTTTTTTTTTTTTTAGGACTTCCGTCCTTGCCAATAAATTTATCTGACAGTTTTACAAATTAATCTTTATAAGTGTATTTCGTTAATTAATAAATATGTTGTATGGAGCAAACTTTACACTTCACGGTTATTAATCAAATGTTTAAAGGTAATTTATGGTTTGTTGTATTTTTTGTAAAATTTTATGATATAACTGTTTGAATATTTTTTAAACTGATCTAACACAATTGCTGTCTTTTTGAGGTAACTTTTTATAACTATTTTTTTACTGAAAAAAAAATTAATTTTTTAATTTTGTATAATGGAGAAAAGGAATTTTTTTTTTATATTAATTTGAAGCGTTCATTTGGGTAAATATAACGATAATAGCAATGATACTGACCCCTTCCGATTTCACTGAATATTTTCTAGTTTTTTTTTACTCCATTGAAAAAAATTTCTCAACACTTTTTCCAACTTTTTAACCAACCAAAAAACTTTACGGATTAAAAAAAAGTTGATTTTTTTTTTTTTTTTTCATTTAAAATACTTTTCAGAAAAAAGCAGATGAAAATTATTGAGAGCTACCTTCAATATTTTTTTATATTTTTTGAGAAAAAAAAAAACATATGTTTTGGTCAATTTTTTTTTCTCACAGAAGAATTTGACAAAATTAGAAAAAAAAATGTGTAAAATTATTGATTTAACAAAAAGAATTTTTTTTTTAAACATCAATGATCTTTTTCTGACACAAAATAAATTTAGAATAAAAATTATAGTTTGATCAAGAGGATATGACGCATGACGTCACAACAAGCTTAAGAAGTGAATTAGCAGCTCTGGAATACAAACGAGACCGACTTTCATCTGAAGTAAGCCTGGTTAATGTTTATGATCTTGAACTCAAGTGTTAATTAATTTTCATAATAACAATGAATAAAAAAACTTCAAGTACTACAAGCAACTATGATTTACGTTCGCAATTAAATTGATGAATTGTTATTTAAAGCTTCAAGAGATGAAGACTACGTTGAGATCACGAGACCAGAGGGTAACCGAGTTACAGATGGAGGCTGATCAACTTCGTGAGCAAGCAGCTAGACAAAATTCTATCATTTCTAGTCTTAAAAAAAGGATACAAGTTATTAACTTATTTATTAAATACATATTCTTAATTATAATAATTTAACTAGAGTCTTATGGAAAAATTATTGTTTTTTCTCAGGATCTCGAAGATAGAGAGAGAAATTTATATGCAACACATGGGCGTACTGAAATAACAGTTCAAAGCTTACAACGTGATGTTAAATATCATGAAGAAAAAAATCGGGAGTATGAAAAGAAAATGCGACAACTAGAACATCATATCACGGAAGAAACTGATTTAAAAGAACGTGCGCGGTTAAATTTACAGGTTTTACATTTCTTTTTAATATTTTAATTAATTGAATTGACAAAATTGGATGAAAATACTTTTCAAATAAGCGCCATGATTTTTTTATGATTAAATTATTAATACTATTAATATTTTACAAAAAATTATTTTTTTCAACAAGAAATTCAAATTACGTCTAGTAAATGATATGCAAAGATATCTAGATTGAAAATAAGTTTCTTTAAAAAGAAGAAAATAAAACTAACATTTTTATCATATGCCTTTTTTTACTTAACTGTAATAATACAAAAAAAAAAAATTGTTTGAATCCAGTCACTGATTTTAAAGAACTTAATTTTTTTTATTTGAGTAGAAAAATTCTTAAACTAAAAATTTTTCTTGTTTTAAGTAAATTTTACTTGGCTCATGAACTTTAGATCTTGATTCGAGACAATGAAACTTTTCAAAATTATTTACTTCGCTCAAAAATTTTTCTCTTGATTCATTATCTTATCAGTGTCGGTTTCAATTTTCTTTCGTCAAAAAAAATTTTTTTCAAATTCTGTGGGTAAATTTTATGATAAAAAATGTTTGCTTATAAAAGAAATTTGTTATAGATTATCTTTATTATCAAGCATAGATAAAATAATGTAATAAAAAAAAATTAACAAAAATTGAAAGTGATTTATAAATAAATACGTATTTAGAATATCTGTTTGCATAAACAATAAATTAATATTTTATCTATAGTTATGATACCATATACTTATTAATTATACTTTAATAATTCTTCTGAGAAGTTTTTCATTTATTAATAGAAATAAGAGAGAAACTTCTAACGAAATAATTTTTTTTGTAGTGTGTTAATTTTACATAATTGATCATAAATCTTAAAAATTTATTTGCAAGCATCATTAATCAATTACAAACTACTAACGACTATGAATTTGAATAATTTAGGACTTTGTAAGAAGATTAGCGCATGCATTGAACAGTGAATTTTGCGACAGTACACACCACAGTCCAGAAATGGTGATTCACAAAGCTGAAGAACTTGTTCAGGAAGTTAATCGACTCCGTACCAAGAGTATTAATTTTGAAAGCCAATTAACTAGCGTAGAAGTTGAATCTAAGAGCTGCCGAGATTTATTAGAACGATCTAGTATTGAAAGAGATCAATTGCAACGACAAGTTAGCACGCAATCAGCTGAACTGGAACGACTTCGTCAGGTCAATTTTTATCAAGTATTCTATGTAGATAAGAAATTGAAGAAAATTTTGTCTTCGGCGTATTTATAAGATAAAAAGGGTTTTTGAAAGTTAAATTTAGCATTATTGAAAAGATGTTAACCTGAATTTAGTTCTTTTCAAAGTTTCATATGCTTTTTAACAATCGTTAATTTATTGTGATAAGTTTTCGGAGTAGTTATAAATAGATTCAAATTTTAACCGAATGAAATTTAGTGCTATCAGAAAAGTCGTAACCTAATTTTATGTCTTTTCAAGGTTTAATATTGTTTTCGGCTATAGTAAATTTATCATCTAAACAATTAAGAGAATAAAGAAAATTTTGTACAAGCATATGTTTCTTTTTAAAGGAATTTCTGTAGTTAAGTTTAGTATCAGAAAGGTCTTGACGGGAATTTGTGATTTTTTACGATTTTATGTACTTCTTAATAATAGTCGATTTTTTATGTCAAATTATTGGAGGAGTTTTGAATCGTCTATTTAGTTCCGTCACATCTTCCATTAAATTTTTTATTAAATTTAAGGTATTAAAAAGACCTAAGCTAAATTAATTATAAAATTATTATCTATTAATAATTATTTATAAAAATAAAAAATAAACGTTTCTATATTTATTTCTATATTTAGTAAAATAGTATTAAATTAACAACGACGCTTTACAGGATAAAGAGTGCCTTGAAATGCAGTACAGGGTCACTGAGAGGGAATTGAATGAACTCAGGGACAAATTAGTGAATGCTAATAGAAATCTCACGAGTATTACAGGAAATGTTTCTAGTCAAGAAACGCTCATTTGTCAATTACGAGGTAAAAATTATCATACTTCAAATTATAATTTAATCATTGATTTGATCATTTTTTTTAAATTAATTTCCTAGATGATTTAAAAAACCGAGAAGAAAAACTCTCTCGAGTACAAAACGAACTGCGTCATCTTCTTGAATCTTTGGCAATACTCGTTAGCACTCCGAATAGATTTGTTGAGTCTCATGAGAATTCAATAAAAGATCGGATACGTGAGATCATTGCCGAAAACAAAGATCATATCCTTGTAAGTTTTAAACAAAAAGTTGTGAAGAAATTTCCTTTCTTATAATATACAATGTGATGATTTTTTGAAACAGAAAATCCATAGCCTGAAAGAAAAATTAAACGCAATGTCGGAATCATCAAATCGGCAAAGTGAGTTGTTAGAGTCAAGTATGATGAAAATAAGGAGCCTTGAAGATGATCGTGCAAGTTTAGAATCTAAAGTTCATAAATTAGAATCTGAATTAACAAGTTGTGAATTGACTAAGGAGTCACTCAGGCGTGATAAACATAGTGTAAGTATTTGAACTATAGAATTATGTAATGCGTAGTATAATATAACATGCTTAGATCTATTTACATACGCAAAAAAATCATTTAGCTTGTGGATTTAGTTTATAATTGAAACTGGAACTTTGATAAAGCTTTGAATTTTGAATGATTTAGTTAGTTTTTGAAATTGATTAATCTAAAAAATTTTTAGAAAATTTAGAAGTGCGTGATACGAAAGTTATTCAACCCTTTTCTAAAAAGTTGATTGCGAAAGTTTAAACAAATATATTCTATTGCTGACAGAGTGGATTGGATAAAGCTTGAAATTTACTTAACTATGATTATTTCTTTCTGGCAAAATGATTCGACGAAAAATTCCGAAATTAGACAAAAAAAAAAGTTATTCTGATTTTTTAACTTCCCGCTAAAAATCTCAGATTTTCAAAAATCGGGAAGTTATTGTTTTCACCCCGTTTTGCAAAAATCGAGTTTTCATTAGATCTCGATGTTTGAAGGTCACGTGTGTGTGTGTGTGTGTGTCTATCGGTCAACTTCAAAAACTAATCCGCCCTTAAGCTTGAAAAACCACGCCAATCGTCGCCAATCCGGTCAAAATCGGTTGATTCGTTCGTGAGTTATCGTGAACGAAAGAAAACTAAAAAAAGGGTTTTTTCGGGATTCCTCTGAAGTTTTCGATTTGATCAATTAAAACCTGAAAATTACTTATGAGGATGATAAAACTGCGTTGAATGCCGCCAACCGTGTGAAAATCGGTTGATCCATTCAAAAGTTATTGCGATTTGAAAAATCCAAAAATAGTGTTCAACGAAACTTCTTTCAGACTTTTGAGCTGGGAGAGCTCAAATGCATCAAGATATTATCTCTCCGAACTCAGTGAGCTCAAAATATCACATAAATTATATTTTGAGCTCAAAAATCTTAAAAATGTCATAAGTACAATTTTAAGCGCTCAGGTATGGAATTAGCGGGAAGTTACAGGGATGGCCTTTAGGGTGAACCGTTTTCCTAATTTTTTTTTTGACCGCATTATATATTGAACGAATTGACTGATCTTGATCCGGTTTCCGACATTTAATGTAGTTTTTTAAGCACAAGAGAATTACTTGTAATCAGCAGAACGAACTGATAGAAATATCTTGATGTTATCTTAGGAGAACTCGATTTTCGAAAACCGTCGTGGAACCAATAACTTTTCGAATTTTTTAAAATCAAATTGAAATTTCTTTTTATTCTATAAGACTCAACATAACAAACATCTGGTAGTCTTACGATTTAAAAAATAAAATAAATATCGGTCATAGAAATTTAAAACAAAAAAACTTCAAATGCCTAGAGGTATTAAAAAATTTTATTAAATGTCAATTT
>JZSA01005011.1:0-24857 GCA_000956155.1 Cotesia vestalis | reverse complement strand
ATAAATAATTAATTATTTTAAAGGAAAAGGAAATTTTATAAGAGTTTATATAGCTCGATCAATGGGTATGTGTGAGTACGTATGCAGCGGCTCTAATATAATTGCCATTAGATGACTCTCCCTGTCCTCTTTGTTATTTATATTTATTCTTGTTGAATATTAGACGTTTGAAATAATCGTTTTAAAAAAAAATTTTATGATTTCTTAATTTTTTTTTTTTTCGAAAATTTTATGAGTGACGTTAGCTCGTTGTATTTTTTGTTATTATTTATAGTTAATAAAAAATTTGTTTAATATAATAATGTCTAATATGTAAGTATAGTGATAGTAAAATGAAAAAAAAATTTTGTTAAATTTATATTATATATGAAGAAAAGCAAAAAAATTTTCAATCGAGGTTTTGCGCTGTTTTTACTCGTCCCCCCAAGGCCGGAGATAGTCTTATCTTCGGTCTTGTGAATCTTTGGCAGCGAAACTTATTTTTCTTTTCTTTTCTTTTTTTTTTGTCGAATTTGGATTGATTTACTGATTTTCATTTTACTATTTACTGTATATGTAAAAAAATTCTGTATTTTGAATTGGGTCATTTATACGAACTGTTGGCTCGTTTTTAGCAATTTAAAATTTTGTTAAGATGAAATTTCTTAATGGAAAGAAAATTTATTATAATGTTGGATTATTGATTCCCGGTTTTCCGTAAAGGAGCCATCAGTTCTGTGTTTTAATAATTTTTTAATTATTGACCTTAATTTCTATGATGTTGATGTTCTTACGGAGTATCCACGGCGTTTTGTTAGTATTTTTTTCCAACAAGTAATTAAGAGAATAAAAAGTAATGAAGAAATAATTAATATACATTGTTTTTTAATCTTCTCTGAAATTATATTAATAATATTTAAAAAAATAAATATTTAAATAAAATACTGGTCTCTGTGGGATTCAAACGCGATACTTTATGATTGGAAGTCCGGCACGTTACTAACTAATCCAAGTCGAATTTATAAGTTTATAGCTTTTTCGTTTTATTTAGATTAAGTTGATGTAATTGCTGGAAAAATGGTTAAGCCCTATCGCAATACTATAAACTTGAAATTTGTATTATACGACATGTCAAGATAAATTATAAGTATTGTAACAGGGTAAAATTACCCTAAATCGATAAGTCACCGGATATCGATAACTATTCGACATAGCACTGGCGCGTCTCGATCTTCGGACCTAAAGGGAGAATAGGAGGAGGTAGTTTTGGGTTGATATGGGTGAGCCGTGCAGTGGAAAAGGGAGAAGTAGTGTGACCACCAGACATAGTGCCACCGAAATTGAAATGGACCGATCCCCGGAGTAGTGACGAGACGAAGGAAGCCAACTACAACTAGGACTTCATCTTCAATTAGAGAGTTAGATCATCATCTTATTCGTCAAGGTATCAATTATTACTCTGTGGGAAAGAAGTGGACCGCGGTTTACTAATACCCAGCTACTTCTCCTAATTAATTATTAATTGGATCGTTTAATCGACGATTATTCAATAAATCAGAATAAAACATTTGTTAGTCTGGATCGAGTGATTTTCCTGGGGGCTTATACCCGAGAGTCACTCAATCGACCTTGCGGGGAAAATTTAACAACTAAAAATTTATCAATTAAATAATTAATATCTAGAAAAGTCGTTTGATTAATTGTTATAATTTTTATAACAATAAATTCAAGAAAAAGTGATTAATTTTGTTGCTTGGAAAAAAATCGACAAACATTTTACTCGTGGAATTTTTGGTCGAGCGTCGATACATTTTGTGTCGCAGTAAATTCCAAACACTCAAGGTCAAAGACAACTAAGCTAGCGAATGTTCTAGCTAAAGAAAATGAATGTTTCAACTTTTGTCAATTTTTGTGATTTAGGAAATTATTAAGATTTTATTGAAAATTAGATCAGGAACTAATTATTGAAATTATTTTCATATTGTAAATTATTTTATTTATTAGTTACTATTTAATTTATTTTGGGATTAAGTCCGTGTACCAGATAAATTAAATTTGCCGTGGACTAGATAAATTAAATAGTTAGGCTGTAGTTTATAAGTTTTAATAAATTATAGTTTGAGTGTGTGAGTGAATTTTAGTTTATCCTTGATAAACGTTTCTTTTGTTAATTTTTATTGTTAATAAATATCGATATATTGTTAATTAGCTATTTATTCTTCAACAGCAACCTTCCTCCACTCTCTCTACCCTAAGATAAGGATTTCTCAGCTCTAGACCGGTTCCAGGAACCGTGATTAAAAATCCTGGTGGCGCCCTGATAATTATTGTTTTTGTTAATTTGGTTAGTTTAATTTTTCAATTGATAAGGGGCTAACCTGAGCAGGTAAAACTGTTACAACATGTTAACAAATTTTTTAAGTCAGAGATATTTATTTATTAAAATTACAAGTATATAAATCTTTTTGATATGGATACATATAAATTCCTGATATGTCACAGTCTACACATCCTCCTTTATGATGTTTCACACAAAATTTATAATCCATAATTTTTTTATTATTTTGCAAATCAATTGATAATTTGTGCCAAACATGGCAATTTTGATTCTTGGCAAATCTCAATATAAATGATCATCCAGGCAAGCAATGTCAAGAGGTTGCATTTTACGGAGATCAGCCAATTGATAAAATATTTGCACTGATTTTTCATAAGATGGTTTAACTCCCCAATACTCCATAAACCATTGCTTGAGTTGATGTGCATTTTGAAATGCACATTAGGGTGAGCCAAAAAAACTAACCTATCGATTTTATGGGTTAAAATGAACCTATAAATAGAAAAAAAAAAATTCCCCTGCAAGGAGAGATTTTTAGCTTAATTTTGAAAGGTGTGGGTGAGCATTCAAAGTTTGCCATTTAAATAACACGAAAAAAAATCTTTTTTCATTAAAAAAAATGTAACTTTTGAACCACTTGAGATGAAAATTTTTTGATGGCAGATTCTTGAAGGGCGTTAAATTTTCTACAAAATCATACCTGGTTCCATTTTTTAAAGTTAAAAATTCATATATTTACTGGTCATGAAAATTAAACAAAAAATCATAATGAGCAATTTTAGGCATTTATTGTCAGAAATCTTTACATTTAAGGAAATAAATTACTTTGAAATAAGATAAGTAGGAGGGTGGAGACGGGGCGCTCAATCCTTATTGTTCATGATGTAGAGCTTCTCAGGGAATTCGATAGTGGTTCCCTCTTAAGATATTTCCGTTAAAGTATTGGTATAGATTTATAATACTTCTAACAAACATTGTCATGGAGAAATTTTTCCTTCAAGTGTTTTGATTGCTCACTTGTAATATATAATTCAACTTCGACATTCCTTTACGTGAATCAGTTTTATTCGAGTAGTTATTATTACGATCATTCATCTAGTATATTTATTGAATATTTACAATTACACAATACAATTTCTTCATAACCCATTTGTTTTAAAAATAAATTTACGTTACTTATTTTTCAATTATTGACGCAGACACATCACAGAACAAATATAATTACGTTAATAAAAATTATGATGGCAAGAAATTTAATATTTTTAGTTGGTTTTGAAACTAGCCAAATCAGTAGTCGTAAACTTCGAACAAATCGCCAAATTTTGAGTATTTTCTTTTATAAACACAGGTTTCTTAAACTAACTATTGACAACAGTGCTGCAGAAGTTGCAAAGGAAGTATTAAAAATATGGAGTGATTTCAATCTTCCTACAATTAAACTGGTTTCCGTTGTGTGTAATATTAAACGTTTGTTTCGTGAGTGAAAAAATCTTTTGAAATCTCGAAAAAACAAAAAAACTATTTCGTAAGTCCTGCAGTAGTGAGCGCTCTTGATCGAACGAATACCAGTAACAGAAACGCAGTATATATTCTTGGTGCAATCTCTGAGTCTTTAGGGGTGCCTATATAAGACACTAATTTGAGCTACAACACTGTTCGAAGACGTCGACTCGAAGCTAGGCAAGATATTGTAGATGATTTAAAGAATAACATTCAATTTCCTGGAAATCTTATCCTTCACTAGGATACAAAATTTCTTCAGGATATTTGTATCTATGATAAAGTAGATAGGCTTGCAGTTCTTGTATCTGGCTTGAATTTCGAACAATTACTTGGCATACCGAAAATTGAAAGCGGGACAGGAGAGCATCAAGCTATGTCGATAATTGACCAATTGGACAGATGGGGAATTACAAACTGCATCAAAGGCTTATGTTTCGATACCACGGCTTCCAATTCAGGTAAACTAAACTTCAGTCAACGTTTGACAAATCTTCTCTTTTAATTCATTATGTTTACTATTGTAGGGCCATACAGTGGTGCATGTGTGTTGTTAGAGCGTATTTTAGAAAAAGAATTTCTTTATTTTGCTTGCCGACATCACATGTATGAGTTAGTTTGTAACGGTTTATGTTTTCTAATAATCGTACACTAATTATCAAGGAAAGAAAAAGTAGGATTCTGCCAATCGCCTATCCCCCTGCTCGGATTTATCACTCGTCGGAGTCCAGGATCGTAAAAGGGATAAACAATTGTAACAGGGTAAAATTACCCTAAATCGATAAGTTACCAGAGATCGATAATTGTTCGACATAGCACTGGCGCGTCTCGATCTTCGGGCCTAAAGGGAGAATAGGAGGGGGTAGTTTTGGGTTAAAATAGGTGAGCCGTGCAGTGGTAAAGGGAGAAGTAGTGTGACCGCCAGACCTAGTGCCACGGAAATCCAAAAGGACCGATCCCCGGAGTAGTGACGAGACGAAGGAAGCCAACTACAACTAGGACTTCACCCTCGATTAGAGAGTTAGATCATCGGATTATTCGTCAAGGTATCAATTATTACTCTGTGGGAAAGAAGTGGACCGCGGTTTACTAATACTCGGTTACTTCTCCCAATTAATTAATAATTGAATCGTTTAATCGACGATTAGTTAATTAATCAGAATAAAACATTTGTTAGTTTGGATTGAGTGATTTTCCTGGGGGCTTATACCCGAGAATCACTCAATCGACCTTGCGGGAAAAACTTAACAACTAAAAAATTGATCAATTAAATTAATTAACATCTAGAAAATTCGTTTTATAAATTGTTATAATTTTATAACAATTAACTTAAGAAGGAATGATTAATTTTGTTGCTTGGAAAAAAATCGACAACATTTTACTAATCAATTAAAAATAATTAACATCTAAAATATTCGCTTAATTTACTGTTATAATTTTTATAATAATTAACGCGAGAAAAGTGATTAATTTTTGTTGCTTGGAAGTAATCGTCAAGCGTTGTACTCGAGGAATTTTGGTCGAGCGTCAGTACAATTTGTGTCGCAGTAAATTCCAATACCCAAGGTCACAGACAATCGAGCTAGCGAATGTTCTACCAAAGAAAAGGAATATTTCTACTTTTGTCAATTTTTACAAATTATAAAAATTATCTTGAATTTTTATTGAAAGTTATATTTGGAACTACTTATTAAATTTATTTTATATTATAAAATTATATTGAATTTTATCGAAATTTATATTCGGAGTTAATTATAGAATTATTTTCATATTGTAAATTATTTTATTTATTGATTATGAAATTAATTGATTTTGGAGATTAACTCTGTGAATTTATTAAATTAAAATTTGTCGAAAAATCAGAATTGATAGCGTGGACATTAAGTCCAAGAAATTAGTTGTTCTTTAGTAGAGAATTGTCATAAGGAAAATTGATTATAATTAATTAATTTACGTCATTATTTTTATATTAATTAATTTTGGAATTGGTTGAAAAATTTATATCATGATCATTTTAATCGTCAAAATTAATTGACCAACTATTGTCATATTATTAATAACATGACGATAAGTCACTCAAGAATTTTAAGCTAATTTATATTTTAATACCGAATTAAAATTAACAATCGGAATTTGAAGTAATTGTTAGTTCGAGTTAATTGAAATTAATTGTTAACTGTAAATATTGTTTTATAAAAAATTCTAATGATTGGATATTTCAATTAGCTAAATCTTAAATTTTAATTGACATTAAATTTTTATCAATTATTAAAATTATAAATAAAGTCAAGTCAGTAGTGTGAGTGTGAGACAAGTATGGGTTATGTGTGAGTTGCAGAGTATCTAGGTCTACGTTTCGTCACTAGGCTGTTACTGCTGTAGCTGGAGCGGGTTATGAGAGAGTGCTGCAGAACATCTAGGTCTACGTTTCGTCACTGAGCTGTTGTTCTGTAGTAAAGGGTGAATAAGCTGCAGGAGTATCTAGGTCTACGTTTCGTCACTGGGCTGTTACTCCTGTGAGCCGAGTCAACGACCCCTGCATACGATTCGTCTCTGTGCGGGTGATCAAAAGTTTAGTTAGTTTGGTTTGTTAATAAGTTTCACGTGTAGACGCCGAAAGGGGCACGTGTTAGGATAAGAATATTGTTAAGTGTGGACAGTGTGTGCGAGTGAGAAATTTTGTTAACTTGTTATAAGTCGCGATATTGTTAATTTTTATTGTTAATAAACTGATCAGATTGTTAATTAATCATTTATTATTCAGCAGCAACCTTCCTCAACTCTCTCTACCCTAAGATAAGATTTCCTCAGCTCTGGACCGGTTCCAGGAACCGTGATTAAAAACCCTGGTGGCGCCCTGATAATTATATTGTTGTTAATTTTGTTAGTTTATTTATTAAATTGATTAGGGGCTAACCTGAACATGTAAAACTGTTACACAATGTGGAAGCCAAAATTTAGAGTCAAAAGAATAAATAACTTTATTATTAAACTTTTTACAAAAGAAAAGACAAATAGCCCTCTACTACTACCTTTACAAATTTACCTCCAAAAATTCGCGGTCTACTGTTCGCGGTTCTAATTACCCCCGGTTGCCGTTGGGGGTGTCTGGTCGACAAACCCCAATAGCCCTACTCGGCCCTTCCCCCCAGAGGGTAAGCGGATGGTCTCCGTCTCGCCCCCACCTACTCGACTATTGTCACCTGCCGTACCTCCGCTGAAGGCCTCGGTACGGGGAGTCCCTAATCTCCAGGAGTACTGAATCACTTACCTTGGTCTCGGTCGGACTCGAAGGTAGAGCTCTTCCTTTTTCGTTGTCCAGAGAATGGTCTTCTTCAGGAGAACTACTACCAGGAGACTAGTTGCCTTTCTGCGATAAATTTTTCGGCTTTATCAATTTCCAAAACTTTCTCTAAAAGAGAAAAGTTTTGGCTAATTAACGCCACCTGTTGCGAGTCATCAAATTATAGAAAATTTCGCCAATTTTCTAAGTTTTATTCTTCGATTTTTATTTTTTTGCATAATAATCGCTGTTTCCTTCATTATCCATCCATTCGTCCATTTCCCATACTAAATCTTACTCGGGACTTAGAATATTTTCGATGCTTAAATAAAAATAATTTTCGCCAAAATTATTTTCCATAGTAAAACATCACAAGACTTAAAAAAAAAAAAAAACATTCGTTCTGATAATTATTTTGGCGATTTATTATTTTCGCCCAAAATAATTATTTTACAAATAATTAGGCGAATTTTTCATCCAATAGTTTTGGGTAAAAATAATTTTTGTTCTTTCCAAGAACAAAAATTTTCACTGCCGTGAATGGCTTTTAACAACTTGGGATTAATTCTCTCCAAGTAAAACATTTACGCCATCTATTGCGGGATGGCGGAACACACATTTCAAACATTCATTTATTTGACACATAATTATTTTCGTAAATTAAAATCATAAACAACGCAAACAATAAATTTTTGATCGAATAAACATTTGTTCATTAAACAATAGAAAAAAACGTAATTGTCAAATGATATAAACGAAGAGAAACATGTAAACAAAATCAATAATTTTTTTGAACTAGGGTCTTAAATAAAATTCAAATAGTTAAATTGAATGAAAATTATTTAAGCAATAACAAAAAAAAAGATAATAATAATTATTAATAATAATTATCTAAACTAATCGCGATACCAGTCGGTGTATTGTCTTTTTAATTAACAAAATAATAGTAAATCCGTGGATAACAAAGTAAAAATTTTAAACAATGGATCAATAGTTAAACCGGTAAGCGGTCATAATAAATAATGATACTTAAATTAACAAATATCGTCAAAAACAATTATAAAAGAAATAAATTTTCGCTGGTTCCGGCCGACTTAGTATCAGGCGAACATGAATACAGAAGAGTAGGTATTCCTACTGCCGTCTCGCTGTCTTGCTCGCACCTTTGCTCCCGCCGCCCGTGCGCTCACGCTCACCGTCACACTCGCTCCCATTAGACCCTAGGTCACAAGTTCTTCAAAAAGAATGCCAAACTTGTTTACCGGCAATGCCAGGTCCAAATGTATCGACATTTGAAAGATTCCGGCAATCTTGGAAGAATATTGATACTAATGATTATATAACGGGGTAAGATAATCCAATAATTCGTAATAAAGTAATGAACGACCTAGACAGTGTATAAGAATTCATTTCCAAACAACTTGATGTAAGTATTTTTTTTATTTTTTTATTTAATTTTAGTTAATTCAAGTTTCTATTAATGTAAAAATTTCTTCATTTTATCATTTCAGGAGCATCATCCACAAGATGATTACAAATAATTTCTAGAACCGAAATACATTTTCTTAGACGGCACTCAAACTAATCCTATCACGATCAAAGCTCCTGGAGCAACTCATCATGCAAGATAAATGTCCAAGGCCATCTATTGCATAAAAATGTATATTTTCAAAAAACAATTCAATGTTGGTAGCAAAAAAGAATTACTTGGCTTAGGTGATGTTTGTGTTTTCATAAGTATCATTTATGTAAAAGCGTGGTTTAAAGCTCCTTGTTCGATAAGCGCTCCAGCTCAAGACTGAGAATGCTTGAAAAAGTTAATTAATTATAAAAATATTAATACAAAAATTTCGGATGCTACTGTATCGACATTTTCACGACATTTATGGTATCTGACAGAAAAACTAGTTGTTATATCTTTTTTCGATTCTAGTATTAGTTTAGAAGTTAAAAAGAAAATGGTAAACGCGATCAAAAAAAAAAGAGAACAAAATTGATAAAAAAAGAATAATATTTTCTAAAAATCAACTTAACGTAATTTGTTCCAAAGACATCAGTGATTTTATCACAAAAAGAACCTTAGAATTTTTCGACCAACTTCAGTTATCGCCAGACTTTTTAGATATTGAGCCTGAGCACTGGATAGAAAATGATTCTTATAAACTGTGCTTCGATACTATTAAGAGCATCAAGTGTGTTAATGATATTGCTGAACGAGGTATCGCATTAACACAAAAATATAATCGAACTCTGACGAAAAACGAAGAGCAAAAACAATTTATTCTGCAAATAGTACAATTACATCGTCAGCAATATCCTAATTGTAACAAGTTAAATTTGATTAATAACTAAATAAATATTTTTAACATGCCTAATCTCATTTCAAACTAATTTATTTCCTTAAATGTAAAGATTTCTGACAATAAATGCCTAAAATTGCTCATTATGATTTTTTGTTTAATTTTCATGACCAGTAAATATATGAATTTTTAACTTTAAAAAATGGAACCAGGTATGATTTTGTAGAAAATTTAACGCCCTTCAAGAATCTGCCATCAAAAAATTTTCATCTCAAGTGGTTCAAAAGTTTCATTTTTTTTTAATGAAAAAAGATTTTTTTTCGTGTTATTTAAATGGCAAACTTTGAATGCTCACCGACACCTTTCAAAATTAAGCTAAAAATCTCTCCTTGCAGGGGAATTTTTTTTTTCGATATATAGGTTCATTTTAACCCATAAAATCGATAGGTTAGTTTTTTTGGCTCACCCTAATGTGCATTTCAAAATGCACATCAACTCAAGCAATGGTTTATGGAGTATTGGGGAGTTAAACCATCTTATGAAAAATCAGTGCAAATATTTTATCAATTGGCTGATCTCCGTAAAATGCAACCTCTTGACATTGCTTGCCTGGATGATCATTTATATTGAGATTTGCCAAGAATCAAAATTGCCATGTTTGGCACAAATTATCAATTGATTTGCAAAATAATAAAAAAATTATGGATTATAAATTTTGTGTGAAACATCATAAAGGAGGATGTGTAGACTGTGACATATCAGGAATTTATATGTATCCATATCAAAAAGATTTATATACTTGTAATTTTAATAAATAAATATCTCTGACTTAAAAAATTTGTTAACATGTTGTAACAGTTTTACCTGCTCAGGTTAGCCCCTTATCAATTGAAAAATTAAACTAACCAAATTAACAAAAACAATAATTATCAGGGCGCCACCAGGATTTTTAATCACGGTTCCTGGAACCGGTCTAGAGCTGAGAAATCCTTATCTTAGGGTAGAGAGAGTGGAGGAAGGTTGCTGTTGAAGAATAAATAGCTAATTAACAATATATCGATATTTATTAACAATAAAAATTAACAAAAGAAACGTTTATCAAGGATAAACTAAAATTCACTCACACACTCAAACTATAATTTATTAAAACTTATAAACTACAGCCTAACTATTTAATTTATCTAGTCCACGGCAAATTTAATTTATCTGGTACACGGACTTAATCCCAAAATAAATTAAATAGTAACTAATAAATAAAATAATTTACAATATGAAAATAATTTCAATAATTAGTTCCTGATCTAATTTTCAATAAAATCTTAATAATTTCCTAAATCACAAAAATTGACAAAAGTTGAAACATTCATTTTCTTTAGCTAGAACATTCGCTAGCTTAGTTGTCTTTGACCTTGAGTGTTTGGAATTTACTGCGACACAAAATGTATCGACGCTCGACCAAAAATTCCACGAGTAAAATGTTTGTCGATTTTTTTCCAAGCAACAAAATTAATCACTTTTTCTTGAATTTATTGTTATAAAAATTATAACAATTAATCAAACGACTTTTCTAGATATTAATTATTTAATTGATAAATTTTTAGTTGTTAAATTTTCCCCGCAAGGTCGATTGAGTGACTCTCGGGTATAAGCCCCCAGGAAAATCACTCGATCCAGACTAACAAATGTTTTATTCTGATTTATTGAATAATCGTCGATTAAACGATCCAATTAATAATTAATTAGGAGAAGTAGCTGGGTATTAGTAAACCGCGGTCCACTTCTTTCCCACAGAGTAATAATTGATACCTTGACGAATAAGATGATGATCTAACTCTCTAATTGAAGATGAAGTCCTAGTTGTAGTTGGCTTCCTTCGTCTCGTCACTACTCCGGGGATCGGTCCATTTCAATTTCGGTGGCACTATGTCTGGTGGTCACACTACTTCTCCCTTTTCCACTGCACGGCTCACCCATATCAACCCAAAACTACCTCCTCCTATTCTCCCTTTAGGTCCGAAGATCGAGACGCGCCAGTGCTATGTCGAATAGTTATCGATATCCGGTGACTTATCGATTTAGGGTAATTTTACCCTGTTACAACATCATTCAAGTACTGATCTACGCACTGACTAACCTCGACCCATTCGAATGAACCTTTTGGTAATGACATGCTCATTGCCGCACCATATAAATTGTTTACGTCATAGTACATAAGATAGGATTCATCTTTGCTCTGATCAAATTTTTCTCCCATATAACGATTATTTGCCACAGCATACCGATTGACACACATCGAAACCCCACCACGAATGCCCTTTTCAATAAAAAGAAACATTTCGGGATCAGTCAACAGCTCAAGTTCTAGACCAGTATAATGAAGCAAAGCTTCAAGTGCAAGACCGAGAAGGGTATAAAAGTGGCATGGATCTAAACTATATGTTTTCAAACAACTTGATCTGAAATTTTCAAAAATATCAGCTAAAAGAAGTGCATTAGTCTTAAGATATAAGTCTCAGTACTTTCCTAGGGTACCGATATTAAATTTATTCCATACTAATTTTGCAAAATTATAATCTTCATTAGAAATGTAGTCATTGTATAACCTTGAATAAAATGAGTCTCTATCAGGCAACTGTTTATCATCAAGTTTATCGATGCAATCAATATATGCATATAGGAATACACCTTTACGAGTGACTAATTTGAATTGTTCTGTATCGGGATAATGCGATTTTGTTAGTTTTTGATTATCATCTTCAAGATAAGATAGCTAATCGTAAGATCGATCGCAAGATAGATATGCGTAAAGTAACTAAAGTTCCTAAAACTGATTTAGTAAAAGATATATATTTTTCTTTATTAATTGGTAGTAAAGTCATTCTACCTTAGAAAACTGTAGCTAAATGTTGGATTAAAAAATGAGAGTCATAACCAGATAAATTGTGAAAAACAACTGGAATTATTTGAGGTTTCTGATAATTTAAATTAAAGAATGTATTAGCAGGACCGCGATAATTATCCGTAAAGTGATTATGATCATAACATTTATCTTGATCAGAAATGAAAAATTTTTCGCAAATATGACAAATAGTTGCCTGATCATGACTATTCTGTTCCTCTTTAGTTAGTTGTTTCATTGGTATTGGATTGCGTAAATAGTGATCAAATTCAAAAGCTAAACACTGTAATTTTTTTACAAACCACTCAATGCAAGACTATGAGTGATTAATTTCAAATTTGGAAAGTTTATCATTGTAATTGCAATGGCAATAAAATGCTATACTGTGTGGAACATGTTTCTGAGTGTTATTTTCATCATCTCCTTGGGGTACAAGCATGCATTCTAAATCTGCATACACGACAAACGGTACAGTATCTTTGTACTGAAACTTTGTGAATTTTAAAATTTTATTCTCTTCGTTTGGGAGTTCCATACAAACCTTATTTATTTTAAAACAATTAAGTTTGTGTTGATTTAATGATTTTTTAACTTCCGGCTAAGAAAATCAATGATTTTCAAAAAAACGGGAAGTTATTGGTTTTACCCCGTTTTGAAAAAATCGAGTTTTCATCAGATCTCGACGTTTTGAGGTCCTAGGAAGCTTCCTTGACTATGTGTGTGTGTGTGTGTGTGTGTAAGTATGTAAACCTTTTATAACTTTTGAACGGCTTGACCGATTCAAATGAACTAAACGGGGTTCCAAAGAATTTCATCAAACTTAGATTTCCTGAAAATTTCAGCCGATTCAAACCATTAGATTTCAAGAAATCTTAAAAAAACCATGAAAAAATACGAAAAAATAATTTTTTAAATGTGATTTTTTTGAGATAACTTTTTAACGGCTTTACCGTTGATGAATTTTTTCATTTATTGCGTTGTAGTTCCTAATTTTTAAGAGGAGGAACATCCTATAAAAAGGGTCGATTCAAGCTAGACTGCATAAGTTACAGTTGAAGATTCATCAAGAAAGATCCAAGTAAAATAATAAAGTTAAAACTCAGTTCTTAAGTGTATTCATATATATTTTGTGACAAAAAAGTAGGTATACTTATCTGATCAGAATTTTTGTTATAAATTATTCATACTAAAAATAAATTTAACACAGTTCAATTGGAGATGGAGTTCATTAAGATCAATAGAATTAGTCGTTGTGAAGATTATTTACCAACAAAAAAATTAAGCGAATTGGAAGTTAATAAAGTTGATCAAATTACTGATATAAAACCTGTAAAGGCAAAATATGAAAAAACAATCATCGTATCGATTAAAATATGGAAAAAATATGGGCAAAATATAGCGAAAATATGGGCAAAATATGAAAAAACAATCATCGTATCGATTAATAATGCATTTTCTGTATTTTTGCCAAGCAGAATTGTTACAATATTGCTTGATGACCAGAAAGATCTTGAGGACATGATGAATGCTGCAAAAAAGAATCATCTTGGACTGCGTTTCCTCGGTTGCAAATATAATCAATTTGAATTTTTAACCATTTAAATAAAATTTTCAATATTTTTTCTTCATTTCAAATATTATAAACTAAAAGTTTTTTATTACCTATGAACAATATCACAAAATATATGAATACTTATTATCTTGTATAATAATACAAAAATAAACAATTTTTTCTATCGATAAATAAATTTTTGAAATTATTTTAGTATAATTAATAATATGAATATTATAAGTACAATAAATTATTTTCTATACATAGATTAAGAAAAATAAGTTTAAACATAACTAACTGTGAATGGAGTAGGAATGGTGTTTATCATTATCTTAACCAAAATAGTCACAGTTTACGCTAAATTGATGAAAATTCCCAACTGTGATTGATAGTTAATTAGATGAAATAATAACTTAACATAGAATAAATTGGTAATAATGATCTAATCCTACGCTAAAAGCCGAAATTAGATTTAATGATCGATATAATATCGATAGTTGAAAGTTATTTCAGTATATTTATATATATATATCAGCATGCATTTGAATTGAACTTGGATGAAGAGGTGGTAAAACGTGTGAGATGAGGTATTATATCACTGAGTGGGAACATGAGAAACAATCGCACAAAGAGGAGTAAAAAAGAAACATACTGGAATGCAAATTGAGAGAATAAAAAATAACTTATGTTAAGTTTCTAATATTAATTATTGATAATATAGATTTTACTTATCTTTTGTTTCATCATTTTACACCATACATATATATTTATAACTATAAATTTTCTCACAATCAGGATACTTAACGGATAATTACATTAAATAAACGAAACAAATCAATTTTTATTTTCAACACTGTTTTTTATTTTCATGTAGAAAAAAATAAATTAGTACAAAAGATACAGCACTTTTTACATGAAAGTAAGAAGTAAATGATATAAGTTATCGAAACAATATAATATAATTACGATGTAAATAATATATAGATATATGTTTATTAGGGCGTTTCAAAAAAAAAAAAATATTTTTTTTTTTCTTGGAACCAGGCTCAAAAGTTTCATTTAGATGCCAAAATAGATCTGTGAAAATATGAGCCCTTAATATTAATATTAAGGTTGTCCGCCGCGCACTTTTCGATTTCCCATAAGAATAACACAAGAAAAAAGTTTTTTTTTGTTCTGATTTTTGTAACTAATAAACCATCGATTGCTTTGGAATTTTGATGAAATATTTTTGTAGAGAATTGAACGCTCTACAAAAAAGCTCTGAAATCATTTTTCGATTACTCAACTCATTCAAAATTTATTCAAGGTCAAAGTTAAATTCATTATCAATTTAGCCGTTTTTCTGAATGATTTGGCAAAAATATTGTTTTTAGAAAAAATGTTTCCCAAATATTTTATAAAATACTAATTAGACTTCTGAGGATTGTTAACTAATATTTTTCGCTGTATGATAAAGATGGACGAAGTACTTAAAACAATTTATCAATGACAGTTAGCTCTATAGAAATTGGTAATCAGTTATTTTAAAACTGTCATTTCAAAATCGATAATCAGATGGCGCTAAGCGTAAATGTCATTAGATTAATTAATTGTTTTGACATTTTTATTTAATAGAAGTCTTGTTTACATAAGTTGTGGAAACTCGTGAGCAATTAGTGAATATTTATAATTTTCAAGTTTAAATTTTCTTTGTGAATTATATGATAACATTGAAAATGAATAAATTGATCAATGTTATTGGTGATCCAGTGGAGGATTTTGTTGGACGTAAACTTCCCTTAATAAAAGAGGTTATTGCGGTATTTTTTTATCATAAAAATATTCTCAAAATAAATTATAGAGGAAGTCTTCAAAAAACAATTGATAAACTCGAAAAAAAGTGGTCTGAGGCTGGCATCCAAACGTGTGGGAAAAAATATGCGTTCAAAAAATTTGAAAAAATATTAGAAGAAGACAAAAAATTACAAAAGTCTTCTCAACGAAAACGGTCTGCAATACAGAAAAAAAAATAAAGCAATTTTCCATCAAAAATTGGCAAATTTATCCGACATTGCCAAAGTAAATGTTGAAAAATATCTCACTGATGATAAAAAGTTGTTCTTATCAGGCCAGCGATCAAAAACTAGATTCGGTTTGATTGATAATGTTGTTCAATTGAGCTCAGCGGAAAATACTGAAGATGCTATGGACTTAGAGCCTGTTGGTAAGTTCTAGATCAACTGCTATTTCAATTATTCATGTATTACTGTTGCAATATTCATAATAAGTATTAGTTGACATCATCAACTGTAAGATGATATTACAATGCAATTTTAGTTCAATAAATAGTTGTAATATATTTTTGAATGTAATAAGAACGTTTTTAATTATTAATAATAGATATTGGTCATAACGACTATCGGCTATAACGACCATAATTCATCGGTCCCTTCAATGTCGTTATAAACGATTTTCACTGTACTTTCAATAATTATTTTTAGATACAAACGAACCTGACGCTAATGTGGCTCTAGCGAGTCAAAAATCTTCATTATTTCAATCTAACTTATCAGCAACAACATCGAGTCATATATCTACTGATGTATCTGATTTTGAAAGTCAACTTAGCCAACCGAAACAAACTCCAAAAGTGAATGTAATGACACCTGAACTCTGTGCTGCACTTGATCGATCACAAGTGACTCACAGAAATGCCATTTTTATTTTATCTGCTGCGTACAAAAGTGTGGGAATCAATCTGTCAACTCATAATCTGAGTTACAGTACAATTTATCGAACGCAAATTAAATTTAGGTCAGATATTGCTAAGGATCTGAAATCTGAATTCCACAAAGACGACCGTTATGTAGTGCATTGGGACGAGAAAATTCTCAGTGATATCGCAAGTACGAAAACTGTGGACCGTATTGCAGTTCTTTTATCAGTTTCTGGGGTTGATCAACTTCTCGGAGTTCCAAAAGCTGACGACGGAACTGCTCTCAAACAAGCTTCTGCTGTTATTGACACTTTGAATCAGTGGGAAGTTGCTCCATATGTGAAAGCAATGTGTTTTGATACGCCACCTGTAAATACTGGTATGATTCATTGAATTTTTATAAAGTTTGAATGATTGATTTTATCTTGGTATCTTTTTGTGATTTAGGTATTCACAAAGAAACTTGTGTTTTAATCGAAAAAGAACTTGGCAGAAAATTAGTATGGCTTCCATGTCGCCATCACATAATGGAGATTATTTTGAGAGGAGTTTTTGAAGTTCTTTGGAAGACGACATCGGGTCCTAACGTTCCAATATTTGTTAGATTTAAAAAATTCTGGGACGAAGTTGATCAATCCAAGTATAAAAGTGAAATTGAGGATGAAACTGTAGCAAATACTTTAATAGAAAAAAAAAGCTGAAATTGTTACTTTCATTAACAACTGCCTACAGGTACAAATGGTTTATTACTCTTATTGAGATCTCAAAGTCGACTTTTAAATCTTTAAATTGCAATTGATCAATTTGTTGTTTTTTGTTTTTTGTTTTTTTTTTTTTTTAGATGTCACAGCCTCGAAATGATTTTCAAGAACTTCTACTCCTATGTTTAGTGTTCCTTGATAGTTTTTATAAAAAATCATTTTCTTTTAAATGACCTGGTGCCATGCACCATACGCGATGGATGTCTAAGGCTATTTACAGCTTGAAAATATTTTTATTTCGTGATCAGTTTAAACTTTCAGATCCAGAAAAGAACAATTTACGCAGAATTTGTATTTTTGTGATTTTATTTTATATCAAAGTATGGTATAATTCAACTTCTGCTATCCAAGCACCAAACAATGACTTAGAATTTATGAAGGATTTGATTCATTCTAAAAAAATTGATTCGCCACTGTTACAACGAGCTTGTCAGAAAATGATGGAACACTTGTGGTATTTAAATGAAAAATTGACCACAATCTCATTATTTGACGACAATGTATCTGTTGATGTGAAAAAAAAAATTGTTGCGGCAATTCAAAATCGGGAAAGTTCTACACCAATGCGTCAAAGGTATGAGATTATGGAGCAAGATCTTGAATCTTTATTGGAAAAAGATTTGAGTGATTTTGTCTCCAAAAATTCGCTAGAACTATTCACTTTTTTTTTTTTTTTGACCTGATCAGGCCTGAAGACTCATGCCTGTTCATGTCTGATCAGGTCTGATCATTTTTTCCCGGGAGGCCTCGTGTCCGACAACGAGGGCCTCTCTAGCCATTTTCCCAAATTTAATATTCCCTTCGCTCGCGATTGATAGAATAGGGTTTCACCCGTGCGAGTAAGGACTATGATCTATTACCAATAATCAATATTATAACTGCTTGAACATTTTCTTCATCACCTGTCCCGATACCCATCGTTGGACCTCGGCTCGAAATGCTAAAACAAGCTTGCAACAAAATTAGATACAAATATGGCAATGGTTTACGGCGATGAATGATAAAATAAAACAATTATAAACAATTCAATATTAATATCTGAAACAAAAATCAAATTAATACTTAAGAACTAATAACAATAAAATATGAATTCCCAAGTATAAATGATAATAAATAAAATACAATAAATAAATGAATAAAATTAGTACAAAAGAGTAAAAATTGAGAGACACACCGAGTCTGGATCTGTTGCCAACACTAGGCGCAGGGAGGGACGCACACGGGAAACAAAAATCCCTGTGACATATGTAACTATTGCATTGAGTTTCATCGTGGAAGTTAGCGAAAATGTTCATATATTATATTTTCGGGAGTCAACGATGTTCAAAAAACAGCATTTATTCAAAAGTTTATATTTACATATCCCTTATGGAAATAATTCTCTGAAAATACTCTTGAAAAGTCTTTATAACTCTAAATAAGACTTTTCGAAAGTCTTTACATCCCTAACTAAGTAAAGAAAAGACTTGATAAGTCTTCAAAACTCTGCAAAACTCTTCAAAAGTCAAAAATTTTCCCTGTAATTTCGGAATTTCTCAAAGAGTTATTGAGACTTGATAAGACTTATTCAGTTTTACAGGAAAAGAAGAGAATATTTCTTTTCAAAAAAATTACTTATCAGAATTAGAGAAAATTGAAAATAAAACTATAAAAAAGAATTAATGCATGTTTTAAAAAAATTTTTTTCAAATAATATTTTCATCACGAAAATACTTTGATGGGCATCGAATCACTCATAGTTGAGCAAGTCAAAACATCAACAGCAAATGAAGTGCACTTGATGTTGGAAACAGATACTACTCAAAGAGTAAATCCAATCGGTATTTAATTTGGACTATCAAATATTAAAGTCAACTTTCTAGGTAGGAAAGAATTCTCTATCCACACGCCATCTGCTGGAATTAATTGATACCTAACATATTTTAGCTTACGAATTTACAGTTAGAATCTTTGAGTGTTCTTAGTTTCTAATAGGTGGCGTGTGGTTTTAATTATTAATTAATTAAAATTAATTTCGGCGGATTATGAAGAAAACGGCTAAATTGATAATGAATTTAACTTTGACCTTGAATAACTTTTGAATGAGTTGAGTAATCGAAAAATGATTTCAGAGCTTTTTTGTAGAGCGTTCAATTCTCTACAAAAAATATTCCATCAAAATTCTAAAGCAATTGATGGTTCATTAGTTACAAAAATCAGAACAAAAAAAAAACTTTTTTCTTGTGTTATTCTTATGGAAAATCGAAAAGTGCGCGGCGGACAACCTTAATATTAATATTAAGGGCTCATATTTTTACAGACCTATTTCGGCATCTGAACGAAACTTTTGAGCCTGGTTCCAAGAAAAAAAAAAAAATTTTTTTTTTTTGAAACGCTCTGAAATTTATAAAAAACTATGTAAAGATATATTTATAAAAATAATATAAAGATATATTAATAAAAATCTCATACTTTATGTCTCTTATTAACGATTATGATGCTTTGAATTCATTATTTATCATCATTACTATCATCAAATCCATCATCATTATCATCATCATCGCTGATGCAGATGATTTCGAATGATTGCTGCTGTTGTTGTTGTGGTTGCTGCTGCTGGTTATTTGATAATGATTGTAATGTTTCACGGTTGATGATATTTGTATAAATTGATGGATCACCGCATGCCTTGAACCAAACTAAAGTTGCAGATAACAACTTTGATTCTGCCTGAACGTGACCGATTCTCAAGGCTGCACCCTCCAAAGAGCCGTCGATTATAAAATTACGCTGCAGAGTCAATTTAATGACACCCATCAACATCTCATCTGTCATCTCACCATCCCATTCTACCGGATAGGTAACCCATTCCACGCATAAGTTTGGGATTGCCATGATTTTTTTTTCTCTAAATAATTAGAAAAAAGATAATTAGTAATTTTATAATTGAATATTTGGTTCTTTTTTCTTCAAAGTTTTTTTTCAGTTCAGCATAAATTTTTTAGTGTAAGTATAAGGTAAAAGTCCCAGTACCTGATCAGGAACCAGTACCTGCTTACTCCATGTATTTGTACATCTATATTAATGGAGATACACAAACAAATACATGGAGTGAGCAGGTACTGGTTCCTGAGCAGCTACTGGGGCTCTTACCTTACTTATTACTCAAAATAATATCTTCTCATATTTTAGATGTTAATAATAAAAATAGATATCTATAGTATAAATCTAAAATGTCATAACTAATATGGAAAGTAAATAGGCAAAAATCGAATTAAAAAATCAATTTCAAATAATACTATCACTTAAGTTCACAGATTTTTGAAAAAATCGTGCATAAAACTTTTTTAACTACAGGAATAGTTTTCAAAAATTTACAGAATGTATTCAGCTTACATTATACAATAGGGCCTATAAATAATAAAAATAATCTAAGTTCAGTTGCTTTCCATCGATCCAATTCATCCAATCCCCTTGTCTTTCGAACGAATTCTGAAGGTATACAACTGCTGATGAACTTGAGGTAAGACGAAATGTTTTCAGTCATTTTGTTACTTAATTTAAGTAACTTTTTATCATTTACTCGCCATTTTTTCGTCCACGAAGTCAGTATTTTTTCTGATACTCTTTGACAAACAAGATGCATGTAATCCACTGGAAATTGAGACACCATACCAACACCAATATATTCAAAATCTGATTTTCTTAAATGATGATCTTCATTCAGACGATTTATAAAATTCAAGTCAGTGCGTAATGGTGCATCCATATAAAGAAATAACATTCGATGGTCACTGTTGTAACAGTTTTGACTGCTCAAATTGTCCCCTAATCACACACACTATAATTAACTTATTATCTAACGAAGCGGAAAATAACTGCGAGATAAACGATATTTACAAACGAACCTTCCCAAACGACGATACGATGACTAGACGGGCTTTTTCTAAAAAATGGTCTCCTGCACCTGTCCTAAACCTAGTTGGGCTTTTTACACACTTTTTATTAGCTTCACTTGTATGTATGTTTGTATGTTTGTAACCGACTTCTTTGGGCGCGATTTTGACCCACTTTCAACGGCCAGATTTCGTTCAAACTTTGTAGATTTATCGAGGACTGATGACAATACACTAATTTAATAAAATTATTCCATTTTCCAATTTGAAAAATAAGATTTTTGTTAATTTCTATAATTTTCATCTATAGTCGATAAGGCAGAAATTTTAATTTCCAACCATTATCTTTAGCCGATTTATCTAATATTAACAAATTTTCAAACACGAAAAAGAATTTTTAAGTCAACAAAGCATATAATAGTTTAAAAAAATAAAAAAATAAGCGTGGGGTGCTTTTTAAGATATTATCAAAATGATAATCGTTCTACTCATATCTGTCAATAAAATATTTATAACTATTGACACTATGCAGTGCATATAATATATATTATATATACATACATATAAAAACTTTTGAACCATATGTATTTTCTGAATCAGCTCGATGAACTGACTCGAAATGTATCAAATTTTTTCAAAAGTTCCGTCATGAGGACCAATGCAATAGTTAGATTTCTATGAAATCTACTAAAAACACAATCTTGTCTAAAATGAAAATTTTCTTTGACCAAAAAGTTTTTTCTGTGTACTTTTACAAATCAAATAATATACTCAAAACATACCTGCGAATAATTTTCGATAAAACTTAATAGCTCATCTTTTTTGTCTAATAGTTCATTAGCCACTATCTCATCGTTGATGCCGGCGTTATATTCGGACGTGTTGATTTTATTCCAACCGAATTTAAATCGATTAAAAAATGGAACGCTCGGACCTGATTGTACTGGCCAGTATGATGACGACATGGTAACCATAAAAGCTTTCGTTTCAGAATTTTCTCAAGCTCTACGCCAGCGCCATGATGAATTCCTATCGATTATAAAGATTAAGATTTAATTAGAAACACAAATGACAAATCAAGGGATTTTTCATTTTGAATTATATTACTCCTATAAATTCTGAAAACATAACAATCAATGGCATTCATTTTTCTTATAAAACTCATTTTTAATATTATCATCTGACTATAGAAAACTTTATTTTTGTCAATAAAAAAAAAAAAAAAAAACTTTTCGATTTTTTGAAGATTTTAAATTGGAATGTTTAAAAAAATTGATCTTAAGTATAATTTTTCTCTATTTTGTCAAATCGAGTTTTTCTGAAGTTAATAAGACTAATAATTAAAATTTACCCGTATTGGCTGCTGCAGTATCAAAGCATATCACTTTAATATAATTACTGACACCCCACTGCTCCACACGGAAAAAAAAGTGATACAAATTTTACGTCAGGTGATGCTATATTCGGTTCACTAGTATAGAAAATGCTGTATCATAGTATAGTAAAGTATAGGTTATAATACATTAGATACAAAATTAGCGTCTACAGTGATACAAATTTTACATCACCTTTTTTTTCGTGCATAGTTGAGTGTACAGCTAAAGCTTGCTCAAACCCAGATCCTGCATTAATTTTTGGAATACCCAATAGCTGTTCACTGCCAGACGATATTAAAAGAACTGGAAGTCTATCTTCTGTCTCTGTCCTAACAATATCACTTATCAGTTTACCATCCCAATGGACCACATAGTTGTTATTGAATTTTTAGACTTCTTTTAAGCCTTCAGCAATTTCTTTCTGATGGATTATACGGTGTCGTTGAAAAGTTTAATAACTCAAATTTACATTCCGAGTATCAAATCTCACACTTTTTTAAGTAGCTGCCAAAATATATGTGGCACTCCAGCTACTTACATTACCACGATCAAGTGCAGCAGCTTCCCTAGCTGTTTCACCACCACGGTTATAATATAGCCAATTCACGGTCAAACATCAGTCATATATTAGTCTATATGATATGATTTGACGGTCTTTATCAGGTGTCATTGTGAATAATTTTGACTGTTGATTTATCGACTGAAAATCCGAAAAATACCTTTTTCTGCGGGTGAACTCACGGTGGTCTTACCGACATTTCACCATTAATTCACCCGCATAGAACTAGCATAAAACTAGCTCATTACGATCGATTCACCGTCTCATTATAGGAATCCGATGTAACACAATAGGTGCATTCGCCCAGAATAATCAGTATTAAGCTCGTAAAATGTTCGCGTATATGATAATATTGAAGAAAAAAAATCAGTGAAAAATTACATTGCCCAGACCGGGAATCGAATTTGGATCATCTGATCGAAAGTCAAGAGATTTTCCTGTAATGCTATCCCAAACGTGAATTAAAAATGTCTTTGAATCAGGATGTATTTTACGGATACTTGATGTTATTTTGATAATTATTTCTATTTCACGAATTCTAAATAATAACTCATTCTCTGAATTCGACACTCAAAATGAATGCATTAAATTTTATTAACTATAAAGAAATCTTTTTTTAACTTCATCAGTCTCTGTTAAATTTAAAATTTCATGAAAAAAAATTAGGAAAACGGTTGACCCTGAAGGTTGTAACGTTACATTTTGATGTAGCGTACCAGTAGTTGTATACTTGAGTAATATTATGAGTTCATGTTGTATGAGTACAATAATGTGTAGTATTGAGGAATATTGTGTGAGTGTGTATGTAAGTTAGTGTCTCGAGGATGTCGAGCTGCACTGCGGGAAAGTGACCGATGTAATGTGTCTCCCGGTCAGTTACCGACGACTGAACTTAAGTTCAGAATCTTGGAGCGAGGTGATTACTGTAGAGGAGCGACTGGAATGTCGTCGCCCCGAAGTACGAGAGTTTTGACAGTCTCATGCGGTAGGTTGCGGTTGACAGGCCTCGATTGCTGGATGCTCGAGGGTAGTCGCGAGTTCTGTCTGAGCTCCCAGGGGAGCAGAGTCACTGGTAGGTCTGAGACTCTAGTTGTGTGAGTGTAGAAGTGAATGTGGGGGATATGTGTGTCCGGAAGTAGCGTGCAGGTGAGTTGAGAGCATGTAGCAGGTGGTATAAATGTAGTAGGGGTACGGTGAGAGGCAGTCTGGCTTGAGTCGTGGATGAGTTAGGATTGTTTTGTAGGGCAGTCTCGCTTGAGTAGCGAAAGAGTAAGGATCGTGTGTGGAAATCCGGTTTAGGACCGGATTAATTATTAAGGGAGTTTTTTTTTGTGGAAGTCCTCATGGAGGACGGACGTACCGTCGCTGCGAAGCAGCGTTAAAGGTGTATCGATAAAGGGAGTCGATTGCGAGCTCTCGTTGAGTGAGCATCGCTTGAGAGTTAAGTGAGTCTCTCGTACCGAATCTGGCGTGCCTCACGCATGCTGTTACCGTAGACCTATGGCCCAGGCCATAGTCTTTGTTTCGTGTCGTTTAGGACTGCTTCCGCGATATTTTATATATCGAATTAAATTTATTTTCCGATTATTAAGATTGAGTATTAGTTTGGGGGTACCGATTTGTGTACTAGTGATCGTTCAGTCCCGTTTTGTGTGAAAATTATTTCCTCTGAGAGACCGAATCACGACCCTCTCTCCATAACCAGCATAACTGAGCAACACCGAGGTATTCCGTTAC
>JZSA01005008.1:0-33362 GCA_000956155.1 Cotesia vestalis | reverse complement strand
ACCTATTAAGTGGTTCCCATCAATTATAGAACTCCCCCCCCCCCCGCAACCACCCACGCTAATCAACCGTTACCATGGTTACCGTTGACATGGATACCGTTGCCATGGTTACCGTTGCTATAACAACTGAAGTTACTAAAAGCTACTATAGAACAGAAAGTTACAAAATATTAATATTCTATACAATTATTACTCAACAGTATTATTCTATACAATGTTAGGCAAATACATCGATTTTCATCGATTGATTGTTGGGACAGTAGGAATTCATAATCATACTTTTTTTAAGAAAGAATAGCTAAATCATTAATGACTGAAATTGCTAATATGTATTAGAATGATCATGAAGGATGAACTCCATTATATCATAAAACAGATAAATATAACATAAATGTTAATGTTGATATTGTTAAATGATTATACTGATTTCAATGATTGGAATTGAAATGGTAAATTGTGTTTGATGCATCTTTTCTAAAATTTCACAACAATATTGTGAAATTATTATAAAAAAAGGTAGATTTAAGATGATTATTAATAAATTAAATAATAATAAATATATTTTTTAATACCACTTAATTTGTGATGAATTTCTCAATAATAAAGATTAAAAATATTCATTTTTATATTTATAAGCACAAATAAATTTATTCATTAACTTATTGATTTTAATTTTCAGTTAAATTAATATAATAACATTGTTGTTAACCGGTGATGTTAGCCGAGTGGTCTAAGGCACACGGCCTATAGAACACTCGGGACTGGCTCACCGGCCAGGCGTGGGTTCAAATCCCAAGCTGGTCTTAGAAACCATCTTGGTTGATATTCAACCCTCGCCCCGTGGATTTAAGATTTTCACATCCCAAAAAGACCCTAACGTACCACTCCCAACAGTTAAATTCGGCGATATGACCACAGCAGTTAAAACCGACTCTAAATAATAACTATTAAAAAAAAAAAAAAATATTGTTGTTTATGTTATGTCCATCCTAAAATTTTTCTTTAAATTTAAATCGCCCGCGCAGATAGAAGACTTCTCTATGCGCGAAAGCCATAATGAAATATAAACTACGCGACTGCTGGTTGACTAGCGGGGACTTCTGTAAGTTCAGCACCGCGAAGTTTTAAAAAGGCGAGCATAAGCCAACGCCTTGTCTTTGTTAGTTAATTCGACTTCCGCGTTTAACTTGACGGGCCCGTGCCTTGTAAAAGTCCCTTATCTTTATTTGCGCTGCACTTAAGACGAGTTCAGACACTGTTCAACCGACAGGCCACGTATTACTTATTCAATTAATCATAGAGAGTCGTATTCTCAAAGTTCTAATTTGCTCTACACTTAGGCGAGAGTCCGGCTATTAAGTTTAATTAAAATCATTCAAAAGCTAAATTTGCGCACTTTACCCTACGGGGGACTGGAGGACGTTAGCTCAAATAAATAAAATTCATTAATATAATTTACGTTAAAAATACAATTGTGAAGGTGTTAATTTTAGTTTTTATAAATAAATCAAAAAACGAGAAGAAAAATCAGCTATTCTCATTCGTAAAATAAGGAGCCCTTACCTGAGCAGCCCAAATCCATCTTACTTCACCTACTGCAAGAACCAAGCCTAGGGCCCAATCAAAGAAGAGGCGCTAAGAGCAGTCCCTGGAATCACGGTTCCAGCGATAAGAAACGATCCAGCAAGTAGTAAGTACATCTATCTACGTTAAAAATCCGTCAGTCTCAAACGAAGGCGTGGTAAGTTCGTACGTCGAAAACGTCCCACATAAACAATTAAAACAACGGAATTAAAACCTCCGTTGCGTATCCTCTAAATCGTTAGTCCAAACCTCCACCGTTTACGCTACCGCTCTAAAAACGCCCTTAGACATAACATAAGTTTCATTTCCTTAATTCGAGTAAATTCCACTGTCTAATTCAATTTTAGTTTTAATTTTATTTAATTTCGACATTCTATTTTATTTTTTTTATCTTAGAAACGAGTTCCGAGTCTTACAAAATTCTTTTATATTTCAACATATTTTTTATATATCTTACAAAATTTCCTTTGCTTAGAATTTTTTTTTCACAAAAGATTATAGAACTTTAATAATATTATTTCACCATAGGTTTTTATTTCTGTAATCTAATACTACAATAAAGAATTCGCTGACGCATCTTTATTCGAGTTGGCTAACCTCAAGCGTAATTTGCACCTGCATCTCCTATCAGCAAAAATATTTTACTTCGGCATTGAGAAATAAAAATTGACTTTTTTGCTTATTAAGCAGTATTAATTTTAACTTCAATTTATTTTAAATTTCGAAAAAAATATTTTTTTATTTTAAACCTTTCACATTTACACTACATTAAACGATAAGTGTGCTGTAAATCTAGCACGTTCTCTTACAAAACTCTCACAGAAGTTTCCTAGTTCTGGAAAGGTGCTTTAATTAGCACTTTCTTTTGCTGAAGAGACTCTCACATAACAAACTCTTGGGAAGGGTGCTTTGAATTTAGCACCTTCCCCTGATCACACATTTACTTGGGTATAAAATAATTTTTAAATTCGAAATTCTTTTTCTCATCGTAAAATAAAATTCTTTCCTCCATTAAAATTTCTGCTAACTCGAGACGCTAACATTTCAATATCTGGAAATTTTTCGTGAAATTCTATCTGTTTATAATATATTTAATATTTATAATCTTTGTATATTCTTTGTACTAACATACATACATTAACTGTGTGAAATTTAATTTCCCCCTTTGTCGAACGACCGAATCACAATTTCGCGCTCCGAAACTTAGATCATCATTTTTTTGAAATAAATTTACAAATTTTTGGTTGCCACGTCTAATAACTGACATTGTTTTTCACGAGATTTTTGAAAAGTCGATAGGAAAGAATAGACGGTCGGGCTATCGATACCATCTGAAGAAAATACATTCGGACTTTATTAACGGCAAGGTATGTCACCGCCCCCTAATCGAAACTAAATATTGGGAGGAAGATACTGAACCCGCGAAGAACGTAATCGACAATAAGGCTGGTGGTCCGAAAGTTATAGAAAACGTCAAAGCCATCCCTGAGCTTTACGGAAAAATATTGAAAATTCGTCAAGCCCAAGCTCCTATTAAGGCACCGTTGAATACATCCACACAACCGACCCTAAATCTCCATCCCAAATAGATTTATCCCAAAACGACAACAAAACTTAAAACTTAATCTTTTCTGCCGTTATTACCCTTTCAAATTTGTCCAAAGCGAAAGTTTAAAAGAACTCTTACAAATAGAAAAAATTTTTTTTGAAAATTTTTTTGCCGCTATAAAAATTTTTTTTGAACTCTTGCTTCACTTCGCTAACTTACTTTCCACTAACTAAGTAAAAAGTAAATTTAACTTCGAGTTGTTAGTTAAAACATACGAAATTTTTCCCAATCGCTAACATAAAATTTTTTCTTCTCGAAAAAAAAAAGGGGAGAGAGAGAAAATTTTTTTTCCTTTTATTTGTATAAAAATCAAATTCGCTGAAAAAAGAAAACCTTTTTTTTTCTCTTTTATTATTGTCTGATTAAAACATTCGATCCTTCTTTTATTTCAACCTTGAAATTGTTTACTATGAATTCATCTATCGACTCTTCCTTGTTTATCCTTCCGTGCTCAACACTCGGTAACTCTATACACGCGATAACTAATCTTTTCCTCCAGTCATTGTACTCTACAGCTGTTGACCTACTTACCTAGTGATCGAATAAAAATACATCGCGATTTAAATCGAATAAAATCCAAATTTTCTTTTCCTTTTTTTTTAGTTCCTTGAACGAAAGCTTTGTTGTCAACCTTCTTTAAATTCAGACCTTACCCGGAATAGTTAAATTTGGCTTGATTAACTCACGCTAAAATCGTGGAACTATTCGAGGACGAGTCAGGATCGTTTTTCGTCCCTTGTTCGAACGATTTTCCGTTTGGAGCCATGGACGGGAGAACTTTCCGTGTAGATACCTCTTTAAACGAGGAAAACCTTAATGTCCAAATACAAACCCTTGCTAAGGAACTACACGGCGCGCTCCCGTACTTCAACGGAGAAAGTCTAAATGCCGTAAAAGATTTCGAACTTTTCGACGGAAAAGTAAGAAATTGGTTACCGAGTATTCCAGCCGATAACCAATGCTTTTTCGCTCGCCGTATAGCCCAAAAAATATATGGGCGAGCCAAAAGATTAATCGAACACGTCGAATTAGCTTCCGTAGAGGATATCCTACTAGTCCTAGCCCGAAAACAAAAAAGGGGTGACCCATATATTACCTGGCAGAAAAGTTTAGCTGCTGCGGCCCCGAAAAACTCTGAAAGTATCGAAGTCTTTTACTACCGGTTAAGAGAGATGGTTCGTCGTATTGAACTCAATGCTCCTGAAGACGACAGACCTGTAGTAAAACGGACATTTGAAAAGACTGCAGCTACCACATTGTACGAATATTTGCCAGACTTTTTAAGATGCCTATGCAAAATAAGAAGAGCCGAAACGCTAGACGATATGTACAAGGCCATAGAAAATGACGCATACAGAAGACCAGAACATAGATGATCTATGAGAGACGACGGACTTATACCAGGCGAATCTCTACCACCCTCGGTAGAATTTCACAGACGATCAGGACAAGACGGTAACAGACATGACCCGCAAATGCCGAGATCTTCACGAGATTACGACGATCGAGGTAATTATCGCGAACTGCCTCGCACTCTAACGTACGAAGAGCACAGTCAAGCTCCTAGGACAAGTGCCCCTGGACCGCAACATCCTACAGACTATTATGAGGACCCATTTCACGACACTTACTACAGTCCGAATTATCGACCGGAACAGCAATTTAAGGGTTCCACTCATGCGTTCGGAACCGAGCGAAACCTTCAATTTATGCCTAGAACTCAAAATTATTACCAACCGCAGACTTTTCAAAATTATAATCAGGACCATTATCACCCGAGGGTATTAGGTCCAACTAAAAATGCGGTACACTTCGAAGAAGACGGAAAGTCGGAAGAGGCTAAATTACTGCATAAAACGGACCCTACGATAATCTGCAATTGTCCGTTTTGCAGATACAAGTGAATCTCAAATCAATATCAATACTCAGATCAATACACCCGATCAATCCTACAAAACCCCCAGAAACAAGTCCTAGAAAATCAAGCGACTATGACAGAGCCAATGCCTCTCCCGAGATCAGAACAACCACCAAACCCGAACAACATGACGTCACCACCAAGACCGATAAACCAACAACTGATGACTGCAGCAAAGCTACGAGCACAATCAAGAACAAACCAAAATGTTTAACAACAGGAAGAGGCCCCACAGTCCATCTACGAAGTCCTGCACGTCAAAACGGGGAAGTAAATGCCCTCCTCGACACCGGTTCCGACCTTAACCTGCTCTGCATCGACGAATTACGCGATGAGGCTCTTTGTAACATCGAAAATACGGAAGTAGTAGGAGGTATCGCTACAGGCTCAATGCCCATAACCAGTTCCATAAACCTTAAAATATTCGGAGTCAAAATCATGTTCCATCTCGTACCAGAACCATCTGGCGGTTATAAAGCCATGCTCGGAAATGAATTTTTCGTTCAAGAACGCGTAACCATGTCTGTGTGTGTGTGTGTGTGTGTGTGTGTGTGTGTGTGTGTGTGTATGTGTGTAAGTATGTATGCATGTAACCCTTTAATAACTTGTGAATGGCTTGACCGATTCGATCGCGGTTGGCGCCATTCGGAAAAGGTTGACTAAACTTTGATTTCCTGAAAATTTGAACCAATTTGACTTATAGGAATGATAAAATTTCGTCGAATGCCGCCAACCGCGTAAAAATCGGTTAATCCATTCAAAAGTTATTGCGATTTGAAAAATCCAAAAATAGTGTTCTATGAAACTTCTATCATAATTTTCAGCTGGAAGAGCTCAAATGCATCAAAATATTATCTCTCTAATTTTAATGAGCTTAAAATATCACATAAATTATATTTTGAGCTCAAAAATTTCAAAAATGTCATAAGTACAATTTTAAGCGCTCAGGTATGGAATTAGCGGGAAGTTGCAAGGATGGCCTTTAGGGTGAACCGTTTTCCTAATTTTTTTTTCGATTATTCGATTATTTTTAATTAATTATTGATTTTTTAATGGATAAAAGATGACAGCAGTGAATAAATCTCGTAATACGTTATCGACTACGACAGTTTACTAATAATTTTAAAATGCGCAGTCAGAAGTAGCAATTTAAATCTAATATTAAATTTGTTTAATACATATATACAATCGTGGACATTAATTTGAGTAGCTTTCTAAGTTTAGGGATTTATGGCCATCACTAAATTTGGCCGTTTCTAAACTCTAAAATTGGAAAATACAAAATTTTCCAATTTATAAAATAAGCAAACCATAAAAAGTGATAGTATCAAAATTTTAAAAATTTAAATAAAGTTAAAAGTAAATTATGCCTGTTCTAAAATGTGATAAATAAAAAGACAGTCAACTGTAAATAATAAAATTTCTAAATGAATTCATTTTTAAAAATGAACAGTTAAAAAAAGGAGTATTAATAAAACTCCATTAATCTAAAAATATCGGATTAAAAAAAAAGAATTATTAAAAATATTCCAAATTGAAAAAATGATAAACTAAAAGTTTGAACATCTAAAACAACGTTACTATGCGTGACATTAATTTATCTCTGTTGGTGTTGCTTTTGTATTCTTGGAAATGTGTATTTTTGGACATTTGAATAAATATATATGGAAATTTATAAAAATGGACATTTGATTTTTTGGAAATAATAATAAAAGTACTTAAGTAAAATTAGACATTAATATAAATGGACATTAATGAAAAAAAAAATAATTATAAATGTACAACTGCACTTATGGCCAACTTAAAAAAATGAAATCCCTATTTTTAAAAATATCTCCAAATGTAAATAAAAGTATTTGGTAAAGAGTTCAAATGAACAAATGGATTAATGGACATTTTCTTAAATAGACATTTATGAAAATGGATAATAATATAAAAAGACTTCAGTAAAAATGGTTAAAAATACAAATGTACAATTGAATAAATGGAATATTCACTTGATGAACATATGATTTTATAAACAATTGAAAAAATGGACATTTAAATTTTAGGAAAAGTGAATAAATGGACATTTGTGTAAATGCCCATCAATAAAAATGAACTCTGTAAAAATGAACATTTAAATAAATAAACTTTGATAAAAAAATACTTACTTAAATGGAAATTAGTAAAAATGGACATTCATAAAAATGGAAATTAGTAAAAATGGACATTCATAAAAATGGAAATTAGTAAAAATGGACATTCGTAAAAATAGACAATTCTGAAAATGGATAAATGATTTAAATTTAATTACAAATAATTAGGAAGTTGATAAATTATAAAATTAGGGTTTTTGGTGTGCGTAAAGTAAAAAGGATGTCAAAAGAGCTGGGACCTTGGCTACCAAGACATCTTCTTCGTAGGTTTTATCAGAAAACGATAAAACATTAATCAGCTCATCAAATATTACACTTAAATGATGTCAGAAGAGCTGAGAACTCGGCTACCAAGACATCTTCGTATTTTTTTTTTCCATATAATTATCTTAATTCTAGTTATCGTGTCTTGAGGTTTAACAATTTTTTTACTCCTCGGCGGGAAAAGTTTTTCGAACTATTTTAATCAAATATTTTATATTATAATTTATTTTTATAGAATACGATCTTAAATTCTAAGATTATTATACAAAAAATAAAACTTACGAAGAAGATGTCTTGGTAGCCGAGTTCCAAATTGAATAATTTTAAGAATTTGCAAATTTTATGAATTTCGAGGTTTCAAATCGGCTGATTTCACGATTTACCAGGTTTAGAAACGGCCGATTTTAACGATTTCTAAATTTTAAATCAGCTAAATTCAAGTTGTCAGGTTTTAAATTTTCAGTATTTAACGATCGGCATTTTTTAAGATTCGGGATTTTAAATATTCTCAGTTTTAATGTAACGTTGTTTTACATGTTCAAACTTTTAGTTTATCATTTTTTTAATTTGGAATATTTTTAATAATTCTTTTTTTTTAATCCGATATTTTTAGATTAATGGAGTTTTATTAATACTCCTTTTTTTAACTGTTCATTTTTAAAAATGAATTCATTTAGAAATTTTATTATTTACAGTTGACTGTCTTTTTATTTATCACATTTTAGAACAGGCATAATTTACTTTTAACTTTATTTAAATTTTTAAAATTTTGATACTATCACTTTTTATGGTTTGCTTATTTTATAAATTGGAAAATTTTATATTTTCCAATTTTAGAGTTTAGAAACGGCCAAATTTAGTGATGGCCATAAATCCCTAAACTTAGAAACCTACTCAAATTAATGTCCACGATTGTATATAGTTTGAATATAAATCATGTTATCAGAAAAATTTCTCAAATAATTTATTCAAAATAATTTTCAATCTAAGTTTCTTATAGTTTTAATATTTATACTAAATTGCATATATTTTGCTAAATTATACTTAGAGAACTAATTTTTTTCTATTCTTCAAATATAATATATAGGAAAATATTAATTTTCTGACTGAAGTTTGACTCATATTAAAGTTTTTTTGTTATTTTCTAAGTTCACTATATTACTCGTGAGATTTATTAACATTATGTAACGTAGAATTTTGGCATAGTTTTCAAGTACTAATAAAAATTTATCAAAATCTGCCCAACGACTGCCCCCTTTGCTCGGATCTGAAACTCGCCGGAGTCCAGGGTTGAAAAGGGGGGTTTGACATCAACAAATCAAATAATTTCTAACCAAAACTTTTACCAAATGTGAATGGACTAGGAAATAATTGAATAAATTAGGTGGATCAAATAGGTTATATTAGAACCAAAACAATTTATTCATAATCAGTAAATTAAATAGAAATATACAGTAGAACAAAATATACGTGGTACAATTCTAGTTTATGTTCGACACAAAATTTAAACCCTTTTATATCAGGTGTTGTCAATCAAACCAAAAAGACTAAGAAAAACTAAACTATTATCCAGATAACTGATCTGGTGTCGGTAACGGCGCACGCGTACCTTTCGAAGGTAAAAAGAACCCGGTCAAAACTGGTCTTTACAAAAAAAATCACACACACTCTCTTAATCGCGGTGCGTTTCTCAAAAATCGCGTACTACTTTGCAAAAACTATTTTCCCAACTCCCCGGGTAACTAGACGTCAGCCCAGGTCCTACCAATCTACCCCGAGAGCAAGTGGAGAGTATTCTCCTCGCCCTCACCTACACCGCTTAAGTTCGCCTACTGGATTTTGACAGAAGGCCAAAATCCAGGGAGTCCAAGTCTTAGGAGTGTCAAAAAGGTACTTACCGATGTTCTAGACGAACCGGGGTAAAGTTCCTTCTGTTGTTGTTCTTAGAAGAGTGTTCCCTGAACAACTACACTGTCGGAAGACTTGCCTTTTTCCGAACACAAATTTTGAATTTAACAGTTCGGAAACTAGTCACTTACAGCGATCAAAACTGGCGAATTTCCGCCACCTGTCGCGTGCACGCAAAGCAGCATTATTTTATTATTTTAATTGTCGATCTTCCATTCTCTATCCATTAGATATTATTTTCCATACTAAATTATCAAAAAGACTAAGAAAAATATTCAGTTTGCTTAATTAAACATTCTCTAACAATTTAGGGAATTAATTTTTAGCTTAGTAATTAATTATTAACGATTTATTTCGGTTAAACAAAATCCAAATTTTGGCCAGTCTTCAGTAAACAATTCTCAGCAATTATTAATACAAACAATAATTAATATCTGGTAATAAATGACAAAAATAAACTCGTAGTATCTAATTTTTTAGTCTTAATAAATAAACGATAAACAAAACTGAATTTTCAAATAATAATTCAATCCTTATAAAATAAAATAAACTCGTAGTATTTAATTTAGTCTTAATAAATAAACGATAAACAAAACTGAATTTTCAAATAATAATTCAATCCTTATAAAATAAAATAAACTCGTAGTATTTAATTTAGTCTTAATAAATAAACGATAAACAAAACTGAATTTTCAAATAATAATTCAATCCTTATAAAATAAAATAAACTCGTAGTATTTAATTTAGTCTTAATAAATAAACGATAAACAAAACTGAATTTTCAAATAATAATTCAATCCTTATAAAATAAAATAAACTCGTAGTATTTAATTTAGTCTTAATAAATAAACGATAAACAAAACTGAATTTTCAAATAATAATTCAATCCTTATAAAATAAAATAAACTCGTAGTATTTAATTTAGTCTTAATAAATAAACGATAAACAAAACTGAATTTTCAAATAATAATTCAATCCTTATAAAATAAAATAAACTCGTAGTATTTAATTTAGTCTTAATAAATAAACGATAAACAAAACTGAATTTTCAAATAATAATTCAATCCTTATAAAATAAAATAAACTCGTAGTATTTAATTTAGTCTTAATAAATAAACGATAAACAAAACTGAATTTTCAAATAATAATTCAATCCTTATAAAATAAAATAAACTCGTAGTATTTAATTTAGTCTTAATAAATAAACGATAAACAAAACTGAATTTTCAAATAATAATTCAATCCTTATAAAATAAAATAAACTCGTAGTATTTAATTTAGTCTTAATAAATAAACGATAAACAAAACTGAATTTTCAAATAATAATTCAATCCTTATAAAATAAAATAAACTCGTAGTATTTAATTTAGTCTTAATAAATAAACGATAAACAAAACTGAATTTTCAAATAATAATTCAATCCTTATAAAATAAAATAAACTCGTAGTATTTAATTTAGTCTTAATAAATAAACGATAAACAAAACTGAATTTTCAAATAATAATTCAATCCTTATAAAATAAAATAAACTCGTAGTATTTAATTTAGTCTTAATAAATAAACGATAAACAAAACTGAATTTTCAAATAATAATTCAATCCTTATAAAATAAAATAAACTCGTAGTATTTAATTTAGTCTTAATAAATAAACGATAAACAAAACTGAATTTTCAAATAATAATTCAATCCTTATAAAATAAAATAAACTCGTAGTATTTAATTTAGTCTTAATAAATAAACGATAAACAAAACTGAATTTTCAAATAATAATTCAATCCTTATAAAATAAAATAAACTCGTAGTATTTAATTTAGTCTTAATAAATAAACGATAAACAAAACTGAATTTTCAAATAATAATTCAATCCTTATAAAATAAAATAAACTCGTAGTATTTAATTTAGTCTTAATAAATAAACGATAAACAAAACTGAATTTTCAAATAATAATTCAATCCTTATAAAATAAAATAAACTCGTAGTATTTAATTTAGTCTTAATAAATAAACGATAAACAAAACTGAATTTTCAAATAATAATTCAATCCTTATAAAATAAAATAAACTCGTAGTATTTAATTTAGTCTTAATAAATAAACGATAAACAAAACTGAATTTTCAAATAATAATTCAATCCTTATAAAATAAAATAAACTCGTAGTATTTAATTTAGTCTTAATAAATAAACGATAAACAAAACTGAATTTTCAAATAATAATTCAATCCTTATAAAATAAAATAAACTCGTAGTATTTAATTTAGTCTTAATAAATAAACGATAAACAAAACTGAATTTTCAAATAATAATTCAATCCTTATAAAATAAAATAAACTCGTAGTATTTAATTTAGTCTTAATAAATAAACGATAAACAAAACTGAATTTTCAAATAATAATTCAATCCTTATAAAATAAAATAAACTCGTAGTATTTAATTTAGTCTTAATAAATAAACGATAAACAAAACTGAATTTTCAAATAATAATTCAATCCTTATAAAATAAAATAAACTCGTAGTATTTAATTTAGTCTTAATAAATAAACGATAAACAAAACTGAATTTTCAAATAATAATTCAATCCTTATAAAATAAAATAAACTCGTAGTATTTAATTTAGTCTTAATAAATAAACGATAAACAAAACTGAATTTTCAAATAATAATTCAATCCTTATAAAATAAAATAAACTCGTAGTATTTAATTTAGTCTTAATAAATAAACGATAAACAAAACTGAATTTTCAAATAATAATTCAATCCTTATAAAATAAAATAAACTCGTAGTATTTAATTTAGTCTTAATAAATAAACGATAAACAAAACTGAATTTTCAAATAATAATTCAATCCTTATAAAATAAAATAAACTCGTAGTATTTAATTTAGTCTTAATAAATAAACGATAAACAAAACTGAATTTTCAAATAATAATTCAATCCTTATAAAATAAAATAAACTCGTAGTATTTAATTTAGTCTTAATAAATAAACGATAAACAAAACTGAATTTTCAAATAATAATTCAATCCTTATAAAATAAAATAAACTCGTAGTATTTAATTTAGTCTTAATAAATAAACGATAAACAAAACTGAATTTTCAAATAATAATTCAATCCTTATAAAATAAAATAAACTCGTAGTATTTAATTTAGTCTTAATAAATAAACGATAAACAAAACTGAATTTTCAAATAATAATTCAATCCTTATAAAATAAAATAAACTCGTAGTATTTAATTTAGTCTTAATAAATAAACGATAAACAAAACTGAATTTTCAAATAATAATTCAATCCTTATAAAATAAAATAAACTCGTAGTATTTAATTTAGTCTTAATAAATAAACGATAAACAAAACTGAATTTTCAAATAATAATTCAATCCTTATAAAATAAAATAAACTCGTAGTATTTAATTTAGTCTTAATAAATAAACGATAAACAAAACTGAATTTTCAAATAATAATTCAATCCTTATAAAATAAAATAAACTCGTAGTATTTAATTTAGTCTTAATAAATAAACGATAAACAAAACTGAATTTTCAAATAATAATTCAATCCTTATAAAATAAAATAAACTCGTAGTATTTAATTTAGTCTTAATAAATAAACGATAAACAAAACTGAATTTTCAAATAATAATTCAATCCTTATAAAATAAAATAAACTCGTAGTATTTAATTTAGTCTTAATAAATAAACGATAAACAAAACTGAATTTTCAAATAATAATTCAATCCTTATAAAATAAAATAAACTCGTAGTATTTAATTTAGTCTTAATAAATAAACGATAAACAAAACTGAATTTTCAAATAATAATTCAATCCTTATAAAATAAAATAAACTCGTAGTATTTAATTTAGTCTTAATAAATAAACGATAAACAAAACTGAATTTTCAAATAATAATTCAATCCTTATAAAATAAAATAAACTCGTAGTATTTAATTTAGTCTTAATAAATAAACGATAAACAAAACTGAATTTTCAAATAATAATTCAATCCTTATAAAATAAAATAAACTCGTAGTATTTAATTTAGTCTTAATAAATAAACGATAAACAAAACTGAATTTTCAAATAATAATTCAATCCTTATAAAATAAAATAAACTCGTAGTATTTAATTTAGTCTTAATAAATAAACGATAAACAAAACTGAATTTTCAAATAATAATTCAATCCTTATAAAATAAAATAAACTCGTAGTATTTAATTTAGTCTTAATAAATAAACGATAAACAAAACTGAATTTTCAAATAATAATTCAATCCTTATAAAATAAAATAAACTCGTAGTATTTAATTTAGTCTTAATAAATAAACGATAAACAAAACTGAATTTTCAAATAATAATTCAATCCTTATAAAATAAAATAAACTCGTAGTATTTAATTTAGTCTTAATAAATAAACGATAAACAAAACTGAATTTTCAAATAATAATTCAATCCTTATAAAATAAAATAAACTCGTAGTATTTAATTTAGTCTTAATAAATAAACGATAAACAAAACTGAATTTTCAAATAATAATTCAATCCTTATAAAATAAAATAAACTCGTAGTATTTAATTTAGTCTTAATAAATAAACGATAAACAAAACTGAATTTTCAAATAATAATTCAATCCTTATAAAATAAAATAAACTCGTAGTATTTAATTTAGTCTTAATAAATAAACGATAAACAAAACTGAATTTTCAAATAATAATTCAATCCTTATAAAATAAAATAAACTCGTAGTATTTAATTTAGTCTTAATAAATAAACGATAAACAAAACTGAATTTTCAAATAATAATTCAATCCTTATAAAATAAAATAAACTCGTAGTATTTAATTTAGTCTTAATAAATAAACAATATTCGTATGATAATTATCAACTAAATCACAGAAGTTGTTTTATTCAAACCAAAAATCGCTGGTTAACCATACATTAATTTTAAAATAATAAATTGACAAATTATAAACAACAACGAACAAAATAGGTTATGAGTTTGTGTTTTAAACAATGTTAATAATGAAAATAATAATAATAGTAATACTAGTAATATTAATAGTACTAATAATAACAATACTGACAAATTAAAGCAATAAGAAGAATTGTTTAAACATAAAAAACAATAAAATTGCGGTGAAAACAGCCGGCCCAAGTATCAGGCAAACATAAAATTTGAGGAGTAGGTATTTCGCTGTCGCTTCCCTCCTTGCCCCGTCCGCCGAGCCCTCTTCTCCGCCGTCCATTTCCCCTACTTCGGCCCGTCACAATTAAATCTATAATTTATTGTTAAGAAAGATATTATGAAGAAGTTGACATTTAATAGACAATAAACTTTTGTATTACAATAATTATAAAATATTTAAGACAAATAAATCATTAAATTTTTATGAAAAAGGCGATTATTAAAACGTTGATGTCTATTATTTGATAACAATAAATTACACGTCTGTTTATTTACGGAAATATAATAAGGTACCCGAGTCGAAATTTAAAGCGTATCTCAAGCGTCTCAGGCGTTTAAAACGTATCTCAAGCGTCTCAGGCGTTTAAAGCGTATCTCAGGCGTCTCAAGCGTTTAAAACGTATCTCAGGCGCCTCAGGCGGTTAAAACGTATCTCAAGCGTCTCAGGCGTTTAAAACGTTTCTCAGGCGTCTCAGGCGATGAAAGCACGTTTAAAACGTCTCAAGCGTTAAGAGCGTGTTTGAGGGGCACACCGAATGTGAAATTAAAAAAATCTATTTTTTTTTGTTTCATATTTCGATAGGTTTTTTTTTCCGTGTTATTTTTACAAATTCTGTAAGAATTACACTTCTAAGAATTTTAAATTACATTTGAAACTATGTAAAACTTGACATTCAAAATTGAATTCATAAAAAAGTTTTTTCAACCTATAATTTTTTCAGTTTTATTTTCGAAGCGACGCTATTTACTACAGAAACTGTAATTTTCTATTTTTATTTGTTTTTGTACTGTCACCGCTTGTAATCTGTCGGTTGCGAGTAAGAGACTTGAAGTTGCATTACCTGTTTAGTTAGCCCAACCAAGACGATTTGAAGTCTATGTAAATTCCTGTAGGGAGAAACTAATCACAGATCAGTTTCTTCCCTAGGGAAGCAAAGATAAAACTTTAAAAACCTTTGAAAATAACATACTAAAATTTTTAATCGATATCTCAAATAGTTTTCAAGTTACAGCCACTTGAAAAGTAGCCACTCGGCAGAATGAGATCATTTTATCTTTAAGCGCGTTTTTCCCGAAACAGCATTTTTCGAATTTGCTGCAGCGATTACTCGGAGATTAATGATCCAATCTCTATCAAATTTTTTTCTGCAAGTTTTGTATATAGTTCTCCATACAATGATCTATCAATTTTTTGATCTGATCAAAAATCGAATTTTGGCAGGCCAAAAACGACCAAAATTTGAGGTAAAATTCAACTTTTTTTTTTTTAAACGCCGCCATTTTCTCAATTTTTGTCATTTTTTTTCGGCCGTAGGTCATTGTACGGAAAATATTTTCTAGTTCAACGAGAATTTTTTTTTTGGTTTTATCCACGGAGAAGGCCTGAATCATTGCAGCAGTGGAAGACCTTTTTTTTTAGCATCGTCGGAGATTGTGTGTAACTCCAAAAATATTTAATTTTTTTTCAAAAAATTTTTCTGTGTATTTTTAAAATATGTATAAATATACCCTCTTAAAATTTAAAAACAATTGATAGAGTAGTTTTTTTTTTAATTCCCAAAAATCGCCTTTTTTAGGCTGTCACACTAGGTGTGCTTCTTAAAACTTTTCAATAATTTTTAAATCCGATTAAAATTAAAAAGTCACGTACTGAGTATTGGGTAAGAATTTTCTTTACCCATATTCCGTTAAGTTATGACCTTTAAGATGTTTTTATGATATTTCGGGCTAACATATGATAGGAGAGGATGGGGCACAGCGGCCCACTTAAGCTTGTTATTTCTTTTTGTGGTTTCTAACCATTAAATTTGTTTAATAGTCTATTTCAAATAAATTAGTTGAAATTTTTATTATTTTCAAAAAAATGTTTTTTTCATTCTTAATCATTTATTCATTTCATTTATTGAATTTGATGATTTTTTGTAAAAAACAAATCTTTTTATTCTTGAAAAGATACTAAAGTCATAAGGGCGTATAAAAAAATATTCATTTTAAAATTTTAATTTTTTTGGTAGTAAGAAAAATTTGATTTTTATTTTTTTTTTTCAAGTCCAAAAAAAATTTCATTTAGACAAAATATTTTTTTTTACCTTTTTGCAATGAAGAGCTCAAAACTTTTAAATAGAAAATTTTTCGAGCATTTTGAGCTCATACACAACGAGAAGTTTTAAAAACAGCCTGCAAGGTCAACCTTTACAGATTTATTAATTTTTGCATGTATTAGGAAGAAATACGTCAATTCCAACAAGATAAATTTGTTTTATCCGCGTTTCTAATGCCTAAAACGTTTTAATCACGCTTACAACGCCTGCTCTCTTAAATCGAAATAGTGACTGTCGCTTATGAAATAGTGACTATTCACTATTTAGTAGTGAAAAGTATACCACTATTTGAATTAGTGATCTACTCTGCACTGCAAAAATAGTGAATAGTCACTATAGTCACTATTTCGATTTAAGAGAGTGAGACGCTTGAAATACGTTTTAAACGCCTGAGACACCTGAGATACGTTTTAAACGCCTGAGACGCCTGAGATACGCTTTAAACGCCTAAGACGCTTGAGATACGTTTTAAACGCCTGAGACGCTTGAAATACGCTTTAAATTTTGACTCGGGGTAAGAATGAATTTTATTCAATTATAGATAGTGGTTATAGATAATATTTTTTACTACTAACAAAGAGAAACCGTTAAAATTCAAACCGGTAATTCAAAGTGTTAAAAAATTAGGAAGTTATTGATACCACCCGGTTTTTGAAAATTGAGTTTTCATAAAATCTTAACGTTTTCAAGTATATTTGGTAGCTTGTTGATCGGTTATAAAGTTAAACAGTATTTTTCACCCATATTTCATAAAGAAGTGGGTTATATGAAACTTGTTTCTCTTAAATATATCTTCAACCTCTAGAGTTTATTTTACATACTTGGAATTTCTGTTATTCTTAAATAATATCATTTAATTCTCGTTTTTTGGAAAATATTTTTTTTTATTAAATTTTTTGGGTATCCTATTTTTTCTCTCAAACTCTTTTACTTATTCTAAAAAGTAATATCGTACAAAATGTGACGATTTATTATTTTTTTAACAAGAAATTTTTTCACAGAGTATTGACTATTCATCTTATCGTAATATTTTATATTCATTTATTCGCACAGAATATGTCAAAATTAAAACGTCAAAGTGAAAATCAAAGAAGAAAAAGAAAGTTAAATGATATGCAGCAGAGAAGAAAAGAAGGTAGTAATTTTATGATTAACACTCATAACAAAAACCTGAATGAAGAAAACTGTAGTAGTCGAATATCTCCAAAATTAAAGCAACAAAAATATCTTTCGCTGAAGAAAAATGCAATGAAACATAAAAATAGAATGAAAAAATATCATGCTTCCTTAAATTTTGAAGAAAAACATAAAATTTATGAGAGGATTCGTTTATTAAATTTTGATGAATATGAAAAACATGTATTCACATTAAAAACTTTGTCACGGGGCTCCTGTATTACCTATTGAAGGCCCTTACCCCGACGATGCTTAATTATCGACAGATCATAGGGCGCTGTGATCTGAGATGCTCGCGGAGTGAAAATTTGACACAATAAGAATTAACATAAGTTCCGGGGCCTAGAAAATAAGCGTTCCGCGGGTGGGGATAGTTCGACACCAGGGGCAAGTGAAGTTGGCGCACCGAATAGCGACATTGTGAAGCCGGAGCCCGAGACGCCAGCACGAGATCTTGGAAAAACAGGTAATTAAGCAGATCCGAGGTACCTGATAGAGCTGTATAATTTGGCAGATAAAATTTGCTTAGACAGAAGGCTACAGGAACGACAACGAAACCTGAATAAGCACAATTTATTAAGCGAGGGTTAATTATAAATTAAGCAAAAACAAGCGGTAATTTAGTAATAGCGAAAGCGAATTAGAAAAATGGCGATGCGACTACTAGAAAGCGTTACTGCAAAAAGATAATGATAATAATGCGTCTTCTTTCTCGTCAGCTTCGGGAAGAAGGCTGACTGCGCATGTCAGCGGAGCGATCAGCCAATCAATAAATTCGTTATATTGATGTCGACATCGATAGCCAATAGTACAATTCGATACATGTGGCGTGATCGAGTAGTCGGTTTGCGCAAGCGGGGTGAATTTTGCGGGAACGAGCGCTTGTCAGGTGCGGTTCGTAAATTTGGGGAGCCCACAGTGACGTATTGCTCACTGAGTGGGCCTGTTCACTGAACATTCTCCCCAGCCTTGGCGGCTGCGTCGACAAGATCATCTTCTTCATAGTTAAACGGCAATACACAGAGTTTAGCGATTGGGCGTATTAACTTTGTCGTAACTGTCTTGACTGTTACGACTCGGACCTGTCCATCCTTGCCAGGATGGAGAGCGATAACTCTGGCTAGCGGCCATTTGGTGGGCGGGAGATCTTCAGTGGTGATCAATACCACTGAACCCACTTTGATCTCGTTGCGTGAATGATGCCACTTTGAAATGGCTTGGTAGCGGTGGATGCAATCCTGGTAGTAGCGGTTCCAGAAATGTTGAACCATTTGCTGGACTTGTTCCCAGTGCGAGAGCCGAGCAGGTTGTAAGTCTGTCAACGCTGGCTCTGGGATTGCGGTCAATGACTGTCCAATTAGAAAGTGATCTGGAGTTAGTACAGCCAGGTCAGCAGGATCTTCATTCAGCGGTGTAAGCGGTCTGGAGTTCAATATGGCTTCGATTTGAGCCAGTAGCGTAGAATATTGCTCAAGCGTGAGTAGCGATTCTCCGATGGTTCTTTGAAGGTGAAATTTGATTGATTTCACCGCAGCTTCCCATTTTCCTCCAAAATGTGGAGCGCCAGGCGGATTGAACTTCCAGTTCGTGCCATCTTGAGCTATTAAACTTGATAACTCTCGTAATGTGCGGGATCCTGCAGCGAATAGTCGTTTCAGCTCTTTATCTGCTCCTACAAAGTTGGTTCCACAGTCTGAATATAGCGTGTGGCAGATACCTCGGCGACTAATGAAGCGGCGATAAGCGGCGATGAACGCGGCAGCGGTGTAGTCAGTGACTAGCTCTAGATGAACAGCTGAGCTGAACATGCATACAAATACTGCGATCCAGCCTTTGTATGTTTTTGCTCCACGTCCTTGAAACGTTTTTAGTATGATGGGTCCAGCGTAATCGAGTCCTGTATGCAGGAAGGCTCGAGTTGGCTGTACTCGTGCGGCAGGTAGTTGAACCATCAACTGTTGAGCACGTTCTCCACGATGTCTCGTGCAAATAGCGCAGCGTAAGATAAATGATCGGACTGGAACACGGCCTCCAATGATCCAGACAGTCTTGCGTAAATCTGCGAGCGTAAGCTGAGTACCTCCGTGAAGCGTTTTGCGGTGCGAATCATCAATCAAAATTGATGTAAGCGGTGAGTGTCGTGGTAGGATTGCTGGATGCTTTTCTTCTAGGTCCAGCAATGCGTTCTTCAAGCGGCCACCGACTCTCAGGACCCCCTGATGGTCGATGAACGGAGTCAGCTTGGTGATGCTGTTATTTTTTGGCAGATCATCACCATCTTGTAGCGTGTGAATCTCTCTAGCGAAGTATTGACCCTGAGTGAACTTAATCAAGGTCAATTTTGCGCGCTCCAGGTCTGATGGAGTAAGCGGGTAGGCCAGCGAAGATTGTGGAACTCTTTTGAAGCGGTCGATGACACGATGCCAGATGCTGAGCTTCCTAATTAATGGAAACAGCTGCGTATAATACGATAGTAATTGTTGGAGCAGGCAATTATCTGCTTTCCAAGTTACTAATGTCAGACCTTGGCGTTCTTCCCGATGCGTTGCGTTGTCAGTTGGAGGCACCAGAGTGGGCCAAGAGGATTCTGGTTCGTGAAGCCAGGTTGGTCCATGCCACCAGAGAGTCTCAATTCAGTCATCGCACCTTATAAAGGATATTGTTATCAAATTATATGACGCATTCCAATGAATAACAAGTGTTGAACCTACGGGTTACATGTTTGTTCAGAATTTTCCTATGGGATGATAAGAGACCAGCCCGTTATCGAAGGAAAAAGTAAACATACTTTCCTGCTGGTAATTAATGGATTCTTTTAACTATATCAATTTCAATGTTATTCATTAATTATATTTGAGGTTGACGTTAGCTGTATTTTCCTAGAATGTCGTTAATTCAGGGTAGGAGTTACGAGTTAACCTTTTAAACTATTCGATAAGACGATCTGTTGTTAGGTGCGCTTGCGTATGAAAGTGACAAACTATATGATATTTTTTGAAGTAAATATAGTTGTTTTACAATTCCATTAGAAAATCTATTTGCAAGATCAAATTTCCACGTGGTACTTTCCCGTAAATTTCGGAAAACATAAACAGTTTCCTATATGGTTTTCTGTATACGTACATTTCTATATCGAATCTTATGGATTCCTATATGAATGCTTTCTCATGTGGATTCCTATACGAACTCGCATAGATTCTTGATAGGATAGTTCTTTTTATCCAAACTAGCGACGTCGTCTTTTTTACGAAGAATCTAACTTGTAAGCTATTTAATAGCTTTTTTACTCTCTTAGAAACCATGAAAATCAAACAACGTTTTATCCGCATGCATGTATATTTATTAAATAAAAAAATGAAGAGATCTACTTAAAAAAAAAGTGCAAAAATAAATGCAAGTGAAGTAATATTAAAGTTGAGATTCACATTAAAGATCACGTTAATTCACATTAAAATTGAGATGTTTGACGTTTAAAGCGAAATTGCTTCTTCGCTGTCCAAGACTAAAGCCGAGCAAATGACATTTTGGACATCCTGAATGACTCGGTCGTCCACTGACATGTAAACGCCTGTTACCATGTTGCATAAAGTTTGGCGCAGATTCAAAAGGTAACTTCTTTCTAACGTTGACTGAGATCCCCACATACTCTTAATTTCTTCATTAGTTTCATATATGTCGTGAATGAGCTTCAAAGAACCTTCTTCGGTAAGTCTAACTTTAAATTTCCGACGTGAGTGAGTTGGTCTCGCTTCGGAGAGTCCATATTTGATGGGTGGGAGAGTGGCAACATTATTGGATCCATAAACTGTTGAAGTACGAGGCGCAGTGATGTGGCTTTCGATGTCGTTGTCATTTTGGGTTCTGGAGTCGCTGAAGTCACGGGGCCTAGAAAATTCACCCCTGTGCTCTGGAAACGCTTGAACCCCTGGGAAAAAATTTGGTATCATAATTCAGTATAGGAAAATTATGTCTTGATAATTTTGTTCAGAATGTGAGGTGAAAATTTGGAAGTTCTATTTATGATGAAATAGTATATTACACGGTTACTGCGGCAACTTTGTTTAGCGCAGCGGGAGGAAAGTTGCCACTTTCCGCCCGGAGGGCAAAAAAATATTATTTTGGTCATTTTAACTTACATGTGAGCCCGACGATAGCTGCCAGTAGTACTAACGCAGATTTTTTGAACACCATGTTGATCTTAGGCTTTTAAAATACTAATGATATATTTTGCAGCCCGCGAGCTTTATATAGGTCCCAACGACTGGTCTTAATTACCTAAATGTCAGCTAGGTCTTTGATAATGTTAATTCAGTGTTATATGATACCGCATATTTTTATTATATTTTTAATTACTGAGGTCAGTCCACTTAGTAACAATAAATTATAGTCATTGTAGCTTGAACACATGGTAATTCGCTTGTCAAAATTCGAAACAACGGCATATCAATTACCGGTTTGTTTAATAATACTCAGAATGAGTCTTCGGTTTTTCAAATAAAGAGACATAGCTTTGAAATTAAATTATTAATTCAATTTTTTGACACTGGTAATTAATCACCCTACTGTATACCCACGATTGGTTTAAAATTTTAGTAAGCTTCTTTTTTGGATAAATGTTTGGCTTTTGCTTTGACTTGTTACTTCAATTCTTCAATTTAAATCAAAATTAGTGCCCTTTTACTGCGATTATACTTGTTAACTTTCTTTATGACGAGCTAAGTGATTAATATAACACCTAGATCTTCAACCGAAATTCATTTTATTGCTTCTCTGCATGCTGCTGAAAATTCTGATACTTTAGGTCCATCAAGCCAGCATGGACTCATCATGAATTAACTCATTTATCAACCAACAAAATTAATTTGTGGGGCTGTAGATTCGTTGCTTTTTTGTTGCTAATTAGTTACTCTAGTTAGATGACGCCTGATATTTTTAATACCGAACAAAGCAATTGCATGATCAACACTTAATATTCTTTGCTATTTTTTTTAATAAAAATAATTATTATTATTGATATAAGTAGATTCTAGTTAGTGAAACTTTTTACTAAAATTGAATACTTGGCCTTTAGTTTATATTCAGAGATTTAATATTAAGCCCCGTATTCATGTCAGTGGATGTCGGTGGTGCATCCAAAATGGATGGACATGTGGTGACGTTGACCACATTTTCGGCAATCTTGAGCGGTCTTGCAATCTGCGGCGTGATGCGGAACACGAAAGTTGAAGCACAAGTTGCATTTTTTCAATTGTTTTGTGTAATTCTCCATAGCGAGGTTATTTAAGCCCGAAGTCGAGTTTTCAGTCTAATAAGCGGAAAGTTCAGCGTACCGGTGTACGGATGACTACCAGGAGCAGCACCCGATGTGCTCTGCTATGCGGTTGATGCGTCAGACATTATTAATAATCGATTGATTTCTATCAAACCACCAAGTTTCGTACACCGCATGCCTCGTTCAACCGAAGATCTTCTTCATTGGAAAGCATCCGAACTTAAAAATTGGTTCTTTTACTATTCTTTACCAGTTATGAATGGAGTGATGCAACCAGTGTATTATGAGCATTTTTCATTGTTTGTTGCCGGAATTTCACTTTTAAATTCAGATTCAATATCAAATATTGATGTAAATGTAGCATCTAACATTTTACACAAATTTGTAAGTGAATTCGAGGTATTATATGGATTGAAAAACTGTTCTATCAACGTTCATCTCATTATACATTTACCTAAGTGTGTCCTTGCCCTTGGACCATTGTGGGCGAATGACTGTTTTCGATATGAAGATTTAAACGGACAATATTTGAATGTAATTAACGGAACTAGACACATCGATTCACAAATAGTAAGATCACATAATCAACAGTTGAAACTTCAAAAATTTTTTGATGAGCTACCGGAAGGAAAAATCAAAGATTTTTGTATAAAACAGAAGCATAATAACAAAATTTGTGAACGATTACAAGACAGTTGTTATACTATAGGTTCATATAAAACTTACAATGATGATTATATGATCCCTAATAATGTTCAGTTAGCTCTAGAAAATTTTTTACCTGCTCCAAAAATTCAAGAGTACCTACGATTTTTAAAAGATGGCAAATTGTATGTCTCTGAACGATATACTCGAGCATTACAGACTTCTTCATCGTATGCTTTATATAGAGATCACACTGGATATCATCTTGGTTCAATCATTTGCTTTGTTAAATTGAGTTATTGTCAATGTATAAATGAAAATAATTGTCTAAATCATCGTTTACCTGTTCACCAAGTTATAATCCAAACACTTTTGAGTGAAAAGCATTTAATGTGACATATAATCAAAATGTTCAGTACAATATTCCATATTTATACAAAAGTTTAAAGATGGACAATTTTATATCTATTGATGTCAATCGATTGATTTCTGTTTGTTTTGGAGTTAAAGTTGAAGATGATTTGTACGTTGCCATACCTATTAATTCAAACAATAATGAATAGGTTTGATTTAATTGCTAATAAAATTAATGTATATAATTGTAATATATTACTACTTTATATAAAAAAAATTAGTAATTACTCAGTTACTATTTAATAAACACGATACTTTTTTCAAAATAATTTTATGAATGCCAAAATTTATTATAAAATAAACAAATAAATTAGAAATACATAAATCATAAACTATTATATAATTTACAAGTAAGTTTTATGTAAAATTATATTTTAAACTGACATGAAATTTAAAATTAAAAATTTTTAAAATGTTAAATTTTTAAATAAAATTTTTTACAAAATTTTCAAGTAAAATATTTTACAAAATTTTTAAGTAAAATATTTTAAATAATTTTTTTATCAATTTGAATTTTTGCAGTTACAAAAACAAAATGTCAGACTCCGGAGCTTGAATCCATTCCCACAAGTAAAAGAAATTATAATAATAACTTATTGATCATTTTTACGGTCAAAATAGAATCAAATACGCCTGTTTTAATCGTACTTATTCTCCCGCGCATACTTTTACGGTCAAAACAGAATCAAATACTCCTGTTTTAATCGTACTTATTCGGCCGCGCACACTTTTACGGTCAAAATAGACCTCTTTTTAGGCGGCAAATCAGACTTCAAAGGGTTGGAAAACTTATACGGTTAAAACGGAGTTAAATTTTCGACTCGGGCAAGGCTTGACGCCAACTTGTGGATCAGTTTGAGACAACATTCGTGAATACACAGATTTAAAGAATTCGTCTGTTTTACCTATCGATTTGTAACTTGCCGACAGTTTCGAGCAATCAGTCGGTAAATAAACTGAGCACAAAAATTAAAAACTTGTGTTGCAAATAGATGAAAAATAAAAAATCATAAATATTTTTTAAGAAATCATTTTTTTATTGCATACAACTTATAGAATACACAGTATTTTTTAATTCAAAACCATATTAAAACTTGGTTAAGTAATACAGAGCGAAATATTTTGATACGAAATTCCTAAGTATACTTATAAAACAAAATGATTAAAAATGATTTCACAATGTTAAAGGCCCATGAGAGATATGATTTAGAATCATTTACATGATTTGACAAGATTTAAAATGATTAGAAAATTAATTATTTTTAATCATAACAAATCATTAATCAGGGTATTCATAACTATTAACTTTGAATGCCTTTTTAAATTCAAAATAAATTAAAAAATTAGGAAAACGGTTCACCCTAACGGCCATCCCTGTAACTTTCCGCCAATTCCATACCTGAGCGCTTAAAATTGTACTTATGACATTTTTAAGATTTTTGAGCTCAAAATATAATTTATGTGATATTTTGAGCTCACTGAATTCGGAGAGATAATATCTTGATGCATTTGAGCTCTCCCGGCTTAAAAGTCTGAAAGAAGTTTCGTAGAACACTATTTTTGGATTTTTCAAATCGCAATAACTTTTGAATGGATCAACCGATTTTCACGCGGTTGGCGGCATTCGACGCAGTTTTATCATTCTCATAAGTGATTTTCAGGTTTCAAATGATCAAATTAAAAACTTCAGAGTAATCCCGAAAAAACACTTTTTTCGGTTTTCTTTCGTAGACGATAACTCACGAACGAATCAATCGATTTTGACCGGATTGGCGACGATCGGCGTGGTTTTTCGAGCTTAAGAGCGGATCAGTTTTTGAAGTTGATCGATAAAGCCGTTCAAAAGATATTCAAAAAAAACCACTTTCAAAAATGATTTTTTTCTTATTTTTTTTGAGATTTTTCAAGATTTCTCAAAATCTATCGGTCCGAATCGGTTCAAATTCTCAGGAAATCTAAGTTTGAGGAAACTCTTTAGAACGCCGTTTAGTTCGTTCCGATCGGTTCAGTCGTTCAAAAGTCATAAGCGAGTCACATAGTCACACACACACACACACACACACACACACACAACATCGCGGGGGTAGTCAGGGAAGCTTCCTGTGACCTTCAAACGTCGAGATCTGATGAAACCTCGATTTTTTTGCCAAGCGGGGTAAAAACAATAACTTCCCGATTTTTGAAAATCTGAGATTTTTAGCGGGAAGTTAAAAATAAATTAAGATTATCATCTTTAGAAGTAATAACTAATTAAGCATAATCAGGGAATGCAAACAGTTACTTACAACACGAATCATGAGTAATGCGATGTTTAGCTAAAAGTAGTTTTTTCGTCTTCTGGCCTTACCTTCCCATCCACATAACATTAGTTAATAACTTATCTGTCATTAAACGATTCTTTTGCAGAATATCTCTGGTGTTATCTTTCGGGTTACTGTGCATGTTATGAAATAATAAGTATTTTTTCTATAATTGAAAAAAAATAACCCCGTCAGTATTTAACTCAGGTTTGGAAAGTAAATTACTAGAAATGTTTCATTTGCTATTAACCATTTCAGTTACTTGTGCTTCTGATGCTTCATTATATTTTACAATATCCGCATGAGTTTTGAACGGAAGATAATTTGGTCGATGAAATGAGTCGTCGTTGGAAGTTTGTATAACTTTAATTGTAGCTTCTAATGTGCTATAAATAAAAAAAAAATGTTAATGGTTAAATTAAAATTATAATCAGGTTAACGTGGGTAACTATAAGTAATTACAATCAAGACATGCTAAAGGAACTGATTAATACAAATTTTAGGGAACAGGAAGGTTATTTAATGACGACGATGAGTGCTACTCATTTAAGTAAAAGTTTTTTCTATAAATATTGAAAAATCATCAGAATTAATAACAGAATTGATAACTTTAATCACTACAAATATAAATACTTTTAGTTAATTGTAGTTTATTTAAAAATAATACGAATAAATACCTGCTGTTTTATGTACTATCATACTTACTTAAGCCGTTGTGCCATCGCATCCACTTTCTGACGTTGACTCCTAAAACACCAAATAAATCAGAATGAACATTAATTATATATTATGATGGTTCATTATGGATAATAAGCTAACGTATTCAAGACCATTAAGATTTTTTCAATTGCTCACTTCACTTGCATATTCATGCAACTCCATAATTTTACTTACGTCATTTTATTATCCATCATTTAGAAACCTTCTTTTAAAAGTCGCTAAATTTCAGGCCCTTCCTTCGATTGTATTACAACTGGTGTAAGGCCAGATTGTACGATCGACGGTGATTGAGATGGAGCTGTTTGTTGATGTATTTTTAGCCTTTGTTGATGTATGTGAAGCCTTAGGTCAGGAGTCGTTGGACGAGATCTAGGAGGGACTGGAGTCAATGATCGAGGTGGTATCCCCAATTGTTGCTGCGTAGCCAGGCTGAGATCAGGAGTTGTTGGTTTTGATAATTCATTTTGTTGTTATGGTAGAAAATACAAAAAAGTTTGGAAAATCCAAAAGTGCACGACTCATAATGCTCATTTAATTATGAAATATAAAAAGAAAAAAAAAATTTTAAAATAACTAGCAAAGTGATGCACAGGCGCCCCTGGTGGAATAAAATGTACATAATATCTATAGATATAGATATATCACCATCCATGTTAACAAGTTTACAGTGTTTCCGGGTTTCATACATGACGGACAGGAAAATTTTTTGACCTATTTTGGTGTTTTTTTCAAATTCTATTGCAGTAAATCAATTTTTAAAAAGTATGGAATTAATCTCCATTAAATTATTTCGACAATAGTATGCAAAATATCTTGATTCCGTGAACTAACAAGGCTATAATAATAAAAATAGCCGCCAAAATTAGGTGAAAAATATTTTTCGATCGTAAAGCACTCTCTGATGCTTCGCATCATGAGTCGTGCAATATTAGTACAGCAATGAAATATTGTATTGTCTTAGTCTAAATGCCATTACTTCAGTAAGACAGAAAGAAAAATTAACCTTGTCTGTAGTGAAAACAGAATTTATGGATATAGCTTCAAAAGGGGGCTATACACAAGATTATGTGTAAATTCAACGATTTACCTCTTTTCTTCGACAAGCGTCAATGAAATAGCGATGAAATTTAACGATCGGACTGTTGTCTGCTAATTTTCAATTTGGGATTGTAAATACTATGGAGAAATGATTATTAATGCTTATATTGAAGAATAGTGAATTATACAACAATGTAAACATCATCAACTGGAGCCAGTCATAACAAACAACTAGCGATGATACTGTATTTAAAAAGGATATACTCGTTAGACTTTTTCTCTCGCTGATACATGCATAATAATTAACTGTGATGATAATAGATGAAATTAGCTTTTAGAACCTTGAAACGTCGATACAATAATGAAACGACTTTCGGAAATATGAAAATCAACACAAACGAAGAAAAGTTTATCTTTTAATTAGTTGAAACATGTGTTACAGCTATGTACTCACCAAAAATTATCAATTTATCGACAATAATAAAACTTTTGTCGTAGTTTTTTTCTTAAACGCTAGAAACCTATTTATACTTACATAAATTAATATGAAATTTTTAATAATTAACTGCTTATAATTATTTGCATATGGCACTGACAAATAATTTAACTCATTACGAAACAGCAATAAATTTACAGATTTTACTGGACGTGGATGAATTTCTCCAAATTTTACCTGCAATACAAATAGCCGCAATCCAATAATGGGTTGTCAAATTTGTAAATGAGTCGTTGCCAATGCCACCATGGAACTGATAATGACATTTTCAGCTACTGAAAAATGATATTGAGAGTAAATAATAATGTTTATTCAATATTGATTAAATCGAAAAAAACAACCCGGGAAAAAATAATTTTGCCTAATTATATATGATTATATATAATATAACTTGTATATAATTAGACCTGAAAATTGGCCAGGTCTAATTATATATAATCATATATAAGTTATATATAATCATATATGAGTTATATATAATCATATATAAGTTATATATAATTTTATATACTCATATATAACTACATGTAACAATATTAAATTATATATCATAACCCCTAATTAAATATGTGGTTATTTTTAGGGATATAATATTTGATTTGGTCGTACCTAATCCTGTAACCAAAAAAAAATCATTACCGATGATTTTACAGCTATAACTCCGACGTGGTCACCCATCCAATTACTAACCACGCTCAATGCTGCTTAACTTTGATGATCCCAGTGCGTCTTGAAATTCCCGGCTGCTATGCTGTCGTCTTATAAGTATTGATGATTCTATGAAGTACATAACGTATCAAATCAATTTATCAGAAATATACTATACAAATTAATTTTATATTAAATTTTGATACTCTTGATTTGCTTATTTCACTGAATCTAATTATAACAACATATTTATTCCAATAATCATTTTATTATTAGACAGTAGCAGGGCAAACTAAGACATCCTATAGGAAGTGCAATAAATTTTTTATTTTATAACTATTTAAGCGTAATGTTAAACATCATTTTGCACTTTAAGTGATATCCAAAAAACTGTTTGCTTAGGTCTGACTATGCATGAACCTATGTATAATTGTATATTAACTTATATATGATTTAATAATACATGATAATCTATAAAAGGCTAATTATGTTAGCCAAGTTTGATCACATCCGATTATATATAGACCCGTACATAATCAGATTTGATTATATACAGATTTATATTAGTCAAGTATGAGTAGGTATAATCATATATAAGTCTACATACGGTTATATATAATTAGATATAACTATATATGATTAGGCAAAATCATTTTTTTCCGGGTACCATTTATGAATAAACAAAATTTTCAAAAATTTCACAAACAAAAACATACTGAAATTAATTAACACAAATTCTCATTTACCTAAAACAGCAAAAAAATAAAAATATATAGGTTAAAAAAATTGTTGGTTAAAAATATAAATATCTGCCAATAAACCTAAAGAAATTGTACCACAACTTAGCATAAACAATTTTCGGAATTAATTAACAATAATGTTGACTCACTCCAATACTTTCAACCATAAAGTTTTGTTAAATTTCAAGCAACGGTAATTTTTTTTCGTTTTTTAAGGAAAGATGCGGATAAACGCAGCTGACATTAATTAATTTTTAAAAACACAATATTCAATAAATGACACTCATTATATTTTTTTAAAGAAGATATAAACCTGGTTATTAACTAAGAATAAAAAACTAACCTTTCGATTTGACTGTGACATTTCTATCCGCTTTTTAACATCTGTAAAATATAATTTGATATTATAACCAATACTATTGTTGAAAATTGCAAAAGAAAAATACTTACCCAAGTAGTTAAATATAAACAATTCACTATATATAATCACGCGTCCTTTCAATAGATTTTGTATTTCAATTTATAGCAAATTCATGGAACAACAAGAATAGAATGGTCTAAATCTTTTTTCTTTTTAGTGTGCAATCGCAAATCTCAGTATATATCCGCCATGTTTTTCGGACTATCTTTACAACTGTGAGCAGTGTATATGTATATGTGCTCAGCCTCACTTATACATTGACAACATAACAACAAGTGTTTCGATTATGAGTGCCAATTGAAAATTCACAAGATTTACATAAATGATTACAAATTAATGATATAAACTAACTTAAAATTACTTTCGAATGCGTATTTTACAAGTTTCTTGATAATTATAATAGAAGAAAGTTCAACAAAGAAATGTAACGTAAGTTCACAAATATAACCTATATCCAAAATTTAATTTTTAAATAATTATAAAATTCAAGTAAAAGCTTTTCGAATTTCTTTAAAAAATTAAAATTCGATAAATTATATTATCAAAGTAACTTGATAGTACTATGTTGACCATTAGTAACAACTAACTGTCAGATGATTTTGTTAATGCGCTTTATATTTATTACATTACTTCGAATTTTTTATTCATTATTTATCAGTTCACTTGTAAATTTATTATTTAACAGTAAATAGATTTCGTGTTTTTGATAAAACAGATACATTAGATTGAAGTATAAATTGACTTACAATATTGTATATTTCAGGAGTAACAATCTGAGGATAACGGAGTGTTAGACCGTTTTAGCCTTACTTCTAAGGCAATATTTTCTAAGCTTAATACTGCTGTAAGAGTATTGGTCATTAAAGAAAATGTCTTAAATCAAGTCCGACACTTAATAGAAAGTATTTTTATCTGTGAAATAAATGTAATACTCTTGAAATATCTAATTGCAATTTCTACTAAATTTGTGATAAAAATATTTATTCAAAGCTTGTTTTGCTTACAGTCTTTAGACATGAAAAATATGGTATTGCTGAATTCAGAAAATATCTAACAATGCTTTAAATTTGTTTTGTAAGTCAATTTTTATAAAAAAATAAGTATTCCAACAAATTGTTTTGATTTTTTTCTCAAATTTCATGAGGAATTTTTTTGAACTTAGCATGTATAATCATTCATTTAATGAAAAAAATCCAAAAATTATGTATGCTGAATTGACTATTATAATATTTTGCATTTGATTTTATTGTCAATGTTATGTCCAAGAGCGTTTTTAGAGCGGTAGCGTAAACGGTGGAGGTTTGGACTAACAGTTTAAAGAATACGCAACGGAGGTTTTAATTCCGTTGTTTTAATTATTTATGTGGGACGTTTTCGAGATACGAACTTACCACGCCTTCGTTTGAGACTGACGGATATTTATATGAGTGGATGTACTTACTCTCTGCAGGAACTTTAGTGATGGTCAGATCCGTAGTTTAAGGGCAGCTGTTAGCGCCTGTTCCTTGATTGGGCCCTTTGGTTGGTTCTCGCAGCGGGTGGATGTGGATGTGGATGGATTGGGCTGCTTATCTTAAGGGCTTCTTATTTTTATAAAATGAATTTATTTATAACAGATTTCACTTTTCAAGATTTATTTAATAAACACCAAAACTTCTACACTTTCACAATTTTTTTTATCAGATCGAAATTGACATTAATGAATTTTATTTATTTGAGCTAACGTCCTCCAGTCCCCCGTAGGGTAAAGTGCGCAAATTTAGCTTTTTAGAGATGTTTAGTTTAAACTTACTGCCCGGGTCCTCGCCTAAGTGCAGGGCAAATTAGACCTTTGAGAATCCCGACTCGTAGACAACTACAACTAGTACGTGGCCTGCCGGTTGAACCGTGTCTGAACTCGTCTTAAGTGCAGCGCAAATTAAGATAAGGGACTTTTACAAGGCACGGGTCCGTCAATTAAACGCGGAAGTCGAATTAATTGCTCAAAGACAAGGCGTTGGCTGTTGATCGCCTTTTTAAATACTCGCGGTGCTGAGATTGCAGAAGTCCCCGCTAGTCAACCAGCAGTCGCGTAGTTTATATTTTATTGTGGCTTTCGCGCATGGAGAAGTCTTCCATCTGCGCGGATGATTTAAATTTAGAGAAAAATTTTGGGGTGGACATAACATTCCCCCGGAAAAGCGAGAAGCTAGCATAGTTTTTCGGTTTTCCTATGGCCACCTTCCCCATAAGCGAGAGCCACTTACAAATTTTTGTTTTTAATATTCTTAACCTAATAAGAGAGTAATGAGGAAAGTCATCTGGCGCGAATATTTAGTTTTAAATTATATTTTAATTTCGCATTGTATTAATTTGCTGACGGATGATCTTTCTTCGCCTCTTGATTTGGCAAAGCCGTGTCAGGTATCACTATTGTCTCAGCAGTGATCGAGCTAGCATTGCATTTAAGAGATTTGTTAAAGATAGAAAGGAAGAAGAGATGTACACTGCTGGGAAAATTTCGAAAATTACGGTACCTGGTACTAGATGGCCCTTGCCATTTGTGGAGAGAAGGTTAGCAAAATTAGTTATATAACAGGTGTATTTCAATCGTTTCATCTCTTGCCAAGAGATTAATTTATCTGTTATTCCTTTTAGGTGTATCAGATGATATAAGGTGGCTGGCAATGGAGATTAAATGGCAGATCATTCTGCTTCTGCGTTATATGTATAAGTGAACATATATATAAATATTAGGAAAATTTTCCTTCTGTCTTCTTCTTTTTATTTTATTTTAAATAAATATAAAAA
>JZSA01005007.1:0-23736 GCA_000956155.1 Cotesia vestalis | reverse complement strand
GCCATTTGTGGAGAGAAGGTTAGCAAAATTTGTAATACAACAGGTGTATTCCAATCGTTTCATCTCTTGCCAAGAGATTAATTTATCTGTTATTCCTTTTAGGCGTATCAGATGATATCGGGTGGCTGGCAATGGAGATTAAATGGCAGATCATTCTGCTTCTGCGTTATATGTATAAGTGAACATATATATAAATATTAGGAAAATTTTCCTTTTGTCTTCTTCTTTTTAATTTATTTTAAATAAATATGTTATGTCCAAAGGCGTTTTTAGAGCGGTAGCGTAAACGGTGGAGGTTTGGACTAACAGTTTAAAGAATACACAACGGAGGTTTTAATTCCGTTGTTTTAATTATTTATGTGGGACGTTTTCGAGATACGAATTTACCACGCCTTCGTTTGAGACTGTTCACGGATTTAATGTAAGAGTAGATGTACTTACTACTTGTTGATTTATTTCTTAGGATCGGATCCGTGATTCCGGGGCTGATCGTGATGCCTTTTCCTTGATTGGGCCCTCTGTTGGTAATTGCAGCGGATGGATGTGGTTGGATTGGGCTGCTTATCTTAAGGGCTTCTTATTTTTATAAAATGAATTAAATTAAAACAGATTCCACTTTTCCAGATTTATTTAATAAACACCAGAACTTCTACACTTTCACAATTTTTATCAGATCGAAATTAACATTAATGAATTTTATTTATTCGAGCTAACGTCCTCCAGTCCCCCGTAGGGTAAAGTGCGCAAATTTAGCTTTAAAAGATCTTAAGTTACTTATTGACCGAACTCTCGCCTAAGTTTAGGACTTTGAGGATCCGGTTCTCTAGATTTTCTTACTTGTCAAAATCCCGCCCAAGTGCAGGGCAAATTAAGACTTTGGGATTTGACTTTCTAGGTTTTATCTACTGATCAAAATCTCGCCTAAGTGCAGGGCAAATTAGACCTTTGAGAATCCCGACTCGTAGACAACTACAACTAGTACGTGGCCTGCCGGTTGAACCGTGTCTGAACTCGTCTTAAGTGCAGCGCAAATTAAGATAAGGGACTTTTACAAGGCACGGGCCTGTCAAGTTAAACGCGGAAGTCGAATTAACTAACAAAAGACAAGGCGTTGGCTGTTGATCGCCTTTTTAAATACTCGCGGTGCTGAGATTGCAGAAGTCCCCGCTAGTCAACCAGCAGTCGCGTAGCTTATATTTTATTGTGGCTTTCGCGCATGGAGAAGTCTTCCATCTGCGCGGGTGATTTAAATTTAAAAGAAAAATTTTGGGGTGGACATAACAAATGTATCAGTTTAATAATAATAGAGAAACATCCCATTTAATTTATGTTTTTTCGTTATTTGTGTATCTTTTGCCACATAATATGACAGGGGATTTTTAGTAGATTTCATAAAAATCTAACTATTGTAATTGTCCTCATAACGCAACTTTTGAAAAATTTTGGTGTATTTCGACCTAACTCGATGAGCTGAGTCAGAAAATACATATGGTTCAAAAATTTATATATGTATATATACTAACCTATTTGAAGAGAGAGAGAGAGAGAGAAATAACTAGAAGCGCAATAAAAGTCTTTCATTCCTCTTAATAAATTCTCTTATACTTTTCAAAATATTATATTTTGTAATTAAAAAAAAAAAAAATTGCCTTTCAGTCGCGATTTGTTGACTAACTTCTTAGTTGACTCGTAACAGTATAAAAATATTATTTTTATATCGATATCAGTATGAAAGTAACTCAAGCAAATAAAATTAAATAAATAAATAAATAGCTTCTTTTTCAGCTGCTTAAGTAAGGTTAAAAAGTTATTTATCACATGCCATTTGATAGGAAGTAGTATTCAACAAAATTAAAAGGTCAAGAAATTAAATTTTTTTAATACTTTTAAAATTTTTTTGTGAAATTAAGTTTGTCGTATTTTAAATAATTTTTTTTTTTTCTATTTAACGTCAATTAAAAAAAATATCTAAATTTTTTTTTTTTTTTTTTTTTTTTTTGCAGGTGTTGGGTTCCATCGGACGGCTGTTGGTAGCGGGAAGCTGCCTCAGCACTTGTCATAAGAAATATAAAAAGAAAGAAAAATTTGGTTTTAATATTTTTTTTTTTTTTTTATAATGCCTATGCCTTCTCTCCTATACCATAATAATTCAGGTAGTTGTAACGGTAGTATAAGTAATAAATAGAAATAGGATAAATAATAGCTTCAGGTGGAGAAGAGATAATAATAAATTTTTTTTTTTTTCTTATAAATAAATAATTAATTAGAACTTAGAAAATAAGTTGGAAAAGAAAAAGGGACAGGAAAAAAAAACAAAATAATAAAAGCTTATTTTAAAGGAAAAGGAAATTTTATAAGAGTTTATATAGCTCTATCAATGGGTATTTGTGAGTACGTATGCAGCGGCTCTATTATAATTGCCATTAGATGACTCTCCCTGTCCTCTAAGTTACTATATTTATGCTTATTGGATGTTAAATGTTTAAAATAGGAATTTTATGAAGCGAAACCGATTTTTCTTTGTTGACGTTAGCTCATCTATGTATATATTTGACATAGTAATAATATTCATAGATAAGAGTATGATTATATATTATTTGATTGAATATGTATGATCGGAATTTAAATTGTGTATAATTGAATTCTTTATATAAGTTTTATATAGATTAAATATGAAATATAATTATTGATAATAATTTGATTATAATATAAATTATTTGATAATTGATAATGATAAAAAAATTTGTATGATATAATCCCATAATAAAATTGAGATGAAATGTATCTGAAACCAATCTATTCGTGATGGGATTGGTTGAAAATATTTATTCTCATTCTCATTGGTTGAAAGTGAATATACTATACATAAACGACACATAAATATATCATGACAGTAAGTAAATATATCATTCATTCATATATTAATAAGTAAGTATAAAGTATATAATAATAAAATAATAATAATAATAATATAAAAATAAATAACAATAACAATAATATATAGTACATTATTATGGAGGTAAAATTAAAATCAATAATAAGTAGCATATGTATAATGATGTAATTTATTTATTTAATAAGTAAGATTAATGTGTAAATGGAATATTATCATTATTATTGTTATTATTATAAATTATTATAATATAAAAAATATATACTTTTTTATGTTTTATTATAACGCTATATTAATAATTTTCCTATCTTATAAATAAAATTGAGACATGTTGTAGTTCCACCTATCGACTAAAATTATTATTATTACACATGCACACAAACAGACTCGTAAATTAAAAAGTTAAATTTAATTTTAATTTAAGTTAAATTTTCTGTAAACTACAATAAGTACATTTATTATTTAATTAATTAAACGTGTATTATCACTATTAGTTAGAGATTATTTTACTTAAATTACAATCAAGTTATTTGGGTTTTTGCAAAAGACGGTCCTAACAGTCTGGCCACAATTTTAAGATAGAATTAAACTGTAATTTATGAATATTGGTGCTTCATGGAAATAACACCAGATTTATTATAAAATTAGAGGAGACGAAAGCAATAGTTCTTTTTCCTCGTGGATTCTACAAGTGTCGGGTGTACGCGATATCAAAATAATTTTTAATATAAATTTTAACAGAAATTTAACACGTGTAGTCAAATATATCTTTTATATTTTATATTTTGAGATAACATTAAAATATATCTTAAAAATAAAATATTTTTGTTTTATCAAATAGTTAATAATTTTTCTCAGAAAAGGATTAAAAGATGACGAAATCTCGTAAGGATTGGATTCGCTGGTTCACTGCGAACGTTGAGATTGACGCCTACGAAATTAATGATGATACAGCGTAAGGACATTGATAAGTTCTAAGATTCTATTTCGATAAAACATTTAATTATTTAATTATATAAATATATTTTTTTTTGAATTTTAATTTAAATATTCGACGATTGAAGCATATGTTTAATGAAATTCTAATCTTCTTTTTAGTGAATTTCGGGGTTATGTCGAGTGTGTTGAAGGGACTACATTTGTCAGAACACCCCTGGCGGTTTCGGCAATACGGTGAAAGCACAGTCGATTAACGGTTGTTTCACGGTCGTTTCACCGTATAAAGTCCGTTGTTACCGAGCGAGTTGTCAGTATACATCAGATACAGTTGTGAACGATATTCACTGTGAATTAACAAAATATATACGGTGCAAACGCAAGTGAATCTACGATGTTATGACCGACACCGTACGCTCAATATACTGTCGAAATACGGTGATTTTGGCAAATAGCAAATTCAAAATGGTGGATTTAGAATGGCGGATAGATTTGAAAAATGGCGGGGAAACGGCGGATAATAAGATTTAAAAATGGCAGCAGAATTCACCACCAGCGCCACCTACAACCATACCCGCGTCGGCAAAACAGGTCGCCCACGTCGGTAGCTTAGAACGGACACGAACATACCGTCGGTAATGTAGATTTAATGTGGACATGGATCATCTGTCGGTAAAACAGATTCATGTAATGTCGGTACCACCCCCCAGCCTCACTACTATCTCATCATAATTTTTCTTTATAACAAATAATTTTTCCGTAATTTCGAAAGTAAGTTTTCATCTAAAAAAAAAAAAAAAACTTAAATCATTAATAAAGAATTCAAATTTTGGAATTACGGTGAAAATATTTGACGTGCAGAAAATATGTTTATGGTTAAGTTGAAATTAAATTATAATTTATTAAACAATATTTATTATTATATTTTTCACAATCAAAAAGTATTATAGTTTCTCATATAAAACTATGAAAAAAATTCAACCCTTGTAAACTATAAACTCTTCTGAAAAGTATTGAAATGATGGATCTCTGTTGATTGCCTATAGTCTGATTAATTTTTTATGATTTTACTTTAAAATAAATAAAATTACAATAATTTAATATTTTTTTCAAATTTTTCATCCCGATTATTTACTGAGAATTTTTTATTTACCTATTTTTTTATACACTTTGAGTATTTTTACTGAAATAAAAAAAAATAAAATATTGTCAGCACTTTTTCATTGTTGACTAGTAAACATTCCTGACTTAATGGCATTATACGCTCGTTTCACGGTCGTTTCACTTGCAAACTACCGTGCAATGACAGACGATCGATCGATGATCTACGATTTTTACTTAGGTAAAAAATCGGAAAAGTCAAGTGAAAATTTGATTTTTCGAAGAGTGAAGTATGACAACCATACAGAATAAAAATCATAAAGTTACAGTGAAAATTGTTCACAACTATACTCATCGTTCACTGTCAAACGACGGTCGTTCGACAGTCAAGTGACGGTTATTCGACGATAATTTGTCTACACTGTGAATTGACGGTGCTTTCACCGTCGTTTCACGATCATTTTACCGTGACCACGAATCCGCCAGGGACAGTACTGTGATCGCACTGAACTGTTCAAATTCTATGTCAATAACGGTAAAGGTCGCCGAATGAAGATATTGTCGTGGGGAGTTAATGCTGTCAAATGGTCACCGCAAATCAGTGAACGATCTGTATGTATTTTATCTATTATGTTGTGTATCATTTATTATTTACGTTGTATATAAGAGATTACTTATTAATTTATTTTTATTTTAGATCGTCACTATTTCACGGGCATTGGTTCATCCTGCTAATCCAAAATGGAAAGGATCTTTGACTCCTAACTGCAGTACTGATCTGAAACTCACCAAGGAAACTGACATCAAATTCGAGACCGAAAAATTCTTAGAGGAAACTACCGCCGCTGGCGAAAATCCTGAACCGGATATTGTATTGATCCAAGATGTCGCCAATGTAGAGAGTAATAAAAAAATACGTAAGAAAATCTGAAAATATTTTTTAAATCAAAAAAATTATTTTTTAAATAAAAAAACATTTAATAGCAATTAGAAATAGTATTTAGAAAAAATTAATAATAATCTGTCATAGTAATTTTGTAATAATTAATGAATTATTATGTACAGGTGTGATCAGATGGATAAAGGTTCCCTTTCAGCTCGTAACATGCGGAGGAGGAAGTCGCGGCAGCGGTGTAATTGTCGATCACGAATGGAAAATCCGAGTGCATATCAGGGTCTTTCAAGGCAAACCAGAATTGGTGAAAGGCATGAATGCCTCCATCAACGGCGAATACAATTCAACTGGTAATTATTATAATACAATTTGATATGTTTTAGTGTTAGTAAAAATATAAATATTTTAATTCGAATAAATTGTTCGCAGAAGGATGTGTCCTTAGCTGTCAGTCAATGAGTCAAATTAATTCTATCATTAGCGAACCAATACTGAGCGAAGACGATCTGAACAATATGGGATTTTATACCGCGAAGCGCAAATCAGATGACGATTTGCCTCATCCCACAAAAAAACATTCACCATTCGACTGTTAGTATGTAATATAAATAATCGTATGTTAATTAAGATTTTGACTTCAGCTCAAGACTGCCTATTGTGATATGTAGAATAAGGATCACTTATTATAAGGATAAATTATTTAACCAGTCTCTATATAAAAATTTTCATATTAAAACGTAAGAATCGAAATTGAAGTCATTAGATTAAAATAGTAAATACGATTATTATTTCTATGAACCAAGAGTCGAGATGAGAGATAACTATTTCTGAAACAAAACTCGATTTGCTAAAGACATTGTTTATCTATTCTATTCTATTCATTACTAATTTATCGCACGGTTTTTTGTTAAATTTAAAGATAGTAGTTTTAATATAATATATTCGTATGGATTAAATTATTTGCTATCTTTATGATGCTGCAATTATCTTTTTTAATTCATCACAAATTTTACAATTTATTTTGTCTATGAATAATGTTTTTTTTCAAATTATTTTTCGTTAGCATAATATTTGCACTATTATTATTTTTTCATTCATAGACATCTAAATGTTTCATAACATTTCTTATGAAATCTTTTATAACATGTCTTAAGTAAGATTATCTTGATTTTATTTCTTTTTATAAGAACAACTATTTAAATTTAAGAGTAACCATTTGTCGACAAATGATGTTTAAAAAATTTTAAAAATCCATATAAATATCCGAAGTTATTAACTATTTTTAAGTTACACAGTGATATTAATTTAAAATAATAACATTTTTATGGATCTAATTATTTAGCATCATTTGAGTTTATTAACTTAGATTACTTATCGACAATTCATATTACTTTATTACTTCATATATTTGAACAATAATGAATGAGACTTATTAATTTCATAAGATTTTCAACAAAAGTTACGCTGATTCTCAATGAAAAAATTTAAATTTTTGATATTTTTATATCCAAAAATACTGATTTTATACAAGTTTTCTAACAACAATTTTTAAAAATTTTATTTTCTAAATTAGATGTCCTTGATAAATTTTTCTACGGCCTGTATTTTCATTATAATTCTTAAATTAAAACTCATAATTTAAATTTTAACTAATTATAGAAATCTTAAGATAAAACTATGATTGTCTGATTAATCCTAAGAAAAATTAATCTGACATTTTTTTGCAAGATCTAATTTTGAACAATTATTATAAAAAAAATTTTTTATATAATCAGTATTTTTATTATGATGTGAAAAATTCAATTATCATTAATTAATATTTTTAATTTTGCAATTTCAGTAAAAGTCCTGATCTTTATTATTTTTTAACTAATAGTTATATTCATGAAAATGAAAATTATTATTATCTACGATAAATTATGCCAGTAAATTATAATGTTAATTTATTATTATGAAATTAAGTTAAGTGTTTAATTTTATATGATAAACTTTATAGTTGTAATAATTATGCGATACCTGATGTACCAGTATAGAAGTCTATAATTATAATAGCAATTATATTATAAGTTTCATTAAACCTTTTTTTGTACTTTAAATATTGTGAGTTCTTAAATAAAAAATGTAAAAATAATAACCTCAGTGTTTATAAATTAATAATTATATTTTAGAATTGAATTAATTCATGTTATCCGACCTATCATTATTTCGTTGACCGTTATAGTTCTAACCAGCATAGCTATAGAACGAAATGAATTTATAATACATTAGTGTAATTAACTATTAATAATTTAAATTTTACTATTAATTAATTAAGGTTAAATGACAACACTACAACGATTGAATAATATACTTAAAAGTATAAGCTACAACATATCTTAAATGATTTTTATCGAAATAAATATTTTTATATTGTTTATTGATCTATTATTCATGATGTTCAATAATTAATTACAACTAGAGTTATATACGCACGCCTAAATATAGAGTGTATGTATTATTTTCATGCTGATGATATATTCGACCAATCACATCACGAATAAATTAATGATACATACATTTCATCTTAATTTTATATCTCAATTTATAATATAATAATAAATATAATATATTCAATATTAATATATTATATATTAAACAAATAAAGATTTATATATTAAAAAGATGAGATTACTTAAAATAATTTAAAGTACGTTTGAAATCGCACTTCGACAGGTAGTGTCATCTGCTCGATGCGTATATAGACATCACATCGTCAAAGCATTGCCTGCCTTATATCTACTATATTATACATAATGTTACTCAGTTTTGCTAATTTTAGTCGGGATCGAATAATTTGGCGGGACGCCCTGGCGGTCTTTAGAGGTTAGCATTATTAATTTACAAACGTGTTGTGCTGTGGCTATGCTGTACTTTTTTCCGCTACTAGCAGTGACCATTTTTTGTCAAGAGTTTTCCGGCTTATTAATTTAATTTTTAATAATTTATTAATATAATATTAAATAGTATATATTGTGTTATAATAATCTATACTATTAACAACTCTTCTAACCGTACTTGACAGAAAAATTCAATTGCTATTATTTTACGTCAACACTTCGTAAATAAATATTTATTGTTTAACTTAAATTCTGTCTAATTTGATCTCATCAAAATATTTGAATGTGCATTCGTGTATATTGTTGCTCTATTTGATCTATTTAATTTATGATTAATGGATCAGTAGATTTGCAGAAAAATCTACAATTATACTATCGCAGAAATTTTTTATTTCAGCTGTCTTTAATATCGGTAAGTTTTAATTTAAATAAATAAGTAATAACAATTAATTCTTTAATGTATAAGGGGTATATTGGCAATCTTATGCTTCACGCCATGTTTTTAAATTCACATATTATTAATTAATGAGTATCAAACTTCTTAAATAACCTCGAAATTTCAGTATGAATGTTAATTAACGATGATTCCGAATTAATTTGTTTAGAGGCACAATGTAGGTAATTTAATGATTGAGAATTAAATTGTTATAGAATTACATTTAATATTTATAATACAAGATCATAATTATGTTCATTAGTGTTAATTAATTTTTTTTCTATTTTCAGATCCAGCTCAACAGAGGATAAGTTTTAGAAGCAAGTCAATGTCAAACAACGATTGACTGTTAATTAAATTATTGTAATTTAAAAAGATTTAATTTTATTTTTGAATTTCGTCGAAATTGGATAACAGCATTGACTTGAATATTGTAAATAAAGGACTTTTATGTACAGAGGACAAATTAATGTTAATATAAGACATATCAATTTGATTGGACTATGAAATTATATTTTAGATATAGGACATATATGAGAAAAGGACAAAATTAATGTAACTATAAGACATATGAATTTAATTGGACTATAAGATTATATGATAAATAAAGGACGCATATGAGCAAAGGACAAAATTAATGTTAATATAAAACGTATATATGAGAAACGGACAATAAGACATATATATACAAGTAAAAGACAAAATTAATATTAATATATTAATATATTAATATATTAATTGTACTATAAAATTATATACGTTATATAAAAATTTAATGTGAGTTAAATAATTATAGTGAAAAAAATTTTTTACATTTATAGTAACAGAAAAATTTTATTAATTATACTTTTACTTAAATTTTCTACATATCTAAAAATTGTAAGCTTTAAACGACAAATTTATAGATAACGAAATATTGAATAAATGATTCATATACCTTAATCTCAATTATAGGTATATTTTTATTTAACTATAATACTACTTACAATATCTTCTGCTTAAATTATTAATTAAGGTTTTGCAATAAATTATAAAACTTTTATCTATTGAAATAAAATATTAATTTTATTTGCTATATATTGTATATGAATATCATTACCATATTCCCATAATCAATATCTTATACTAATAATCGAATTTGTAAATTGTGTTCATTTAATAAAAAAATTCTTTTAATTTGCATCTCATTATTTTGTAATCATTTTCTATCATCACATTAGATATATATGGGTATAAACTGCTAAAATCTTATTATTACAATGGGTAGGAGAAAAATCATAAGATCCTTGGAAGAAGAACAGGAAATAAAAAGAGTTCGCCGTGAAAAATATAATGAAAAGCAACGTCATCGCAGACTAATTAAAAAAAATGACAAATTAAAATGTCAACAAATATCTATTACAGATCAACCTTCTACTAGCGGTACAAGTTCAACTGATATAAATTCGATTCCATGCAATACAACATTTACAATGGAAGACGTACCGACAACATCATATAATCTTGAAAATTTAAATGACAGTTCTGAAAACATTTTTCTTGATCATGGTGATAATTTTCATGATGAATCAATCCCAAGCGACAATTCGATAAGGAACAATTCAGTTACTTCGAATATTGCACTGTGTGACATAAATAGGAGTAATACAATTCAAAATAATCAGATGTATAATCATAATAGTTTATCAGATCATAACTATCCTACTTTTCAACCACCAGTGTGGAATGCAGTCCATACTCAATTAATTCTAGAAAATTACATAGGTGAAATGAATATTCGATGCACACACTGTGGTGCAAAACATTTTCAAAATGAAAAAGTTGCGAATAAAGGAAATTCTTTCAATGACTGTTGTCATCATGGTGAAGTAAAATTGGATCCATTACCTGACTTTCCAATAGTTTTAAAATCTCTATTTGAAGGTACTCATGAAAAATCTAAAAATTTTTTTGAACGTATTCGAAATTTTAACAGTTCTTTTTCTTTTGCATCATTCAATGCCAATCTTGTTGATCTTAGTGCTCAAAGAAGAGGTCTATATTGTTTCAAAATACAAGGACAAATTTATTATCAGATGAATACATCACTCTATCCAACTTCTAATGAATCACCGAGTTATGGGCAACTTTTTATTGTAGAATCCGCGGAAGACGTAGATTTTCGAGCTGAGCGAAACGCACAATGTGAACGAGAAATTTTAGTAATCATTGAAGAAATATTACGTACACATAATAAATTCGTTATGTCTTATCAAATGATGAAAGATATATTGAATGAAGAATCAGTCACTGATGCAAGTGGTAATATTGTTGAACCGGAGTTAAATTTAGTATCGACACGTAACAATATTGTAACCGATGTATACCAAGGAATTATTAGAGGTAAACGCTATCATGAACTTACTGGAACTGCAATTCTTTCAGCCCGAAATATCGACGTGGATGCAATCAATCAAGAAGTTATTGAATTATTAGATATTTCCACTGAAAAAATATATACAGCAATTGATAGTACTGAAAATTGCGATAATGGAGCTTTTGATGACGCTATTTTAACGAAATATCTTAACACGTTAAATCCACCTAATATAGCTCCATATGAACTTCGTTTAAGACAATACGCGATTGTCATGTTAATTAGAAATCTTTCGTTAAGTGAAGAATTATGTAATGGTACTCGACTAATGATTACACAATTAGGTACAAATGTTTTACGATGTAAGATACTAACGGGCGACAGAACCGGCGATGTAGTTTTTATAAATCGGATAACGTTGTATTGCGAGAACATCTATCCCTTTACCTTTAAACGACGACAATTCCCGATTGAATTAGCATTCTGTATGACCATAAATAAAGCTCAGGGCCAAACATTTAATAAAATTGGAATCGATCTTACAAAAGATGTCTTTAATCATGGGCAATTATACGTGGCACTATCACGAGTCCGTAGTTGAGCATCTTTAGCAGTCTTTTTTGATAATACTAAAAATGATCGATTAGTAAAGAATTATGTCTACAAAAAACTATTTGTGTAGACATTACCTCCTCAATTTATTTATTGAATAACATTCGAAAATTTTGTTAACTACCTGCAATTTTTCTTATTTTTTTTCCCAATTATAAGTTTTTTTATGTGAGATATTCTTAAAATATTGTAAATATATTCTTAAGATATTTTGTAATTTTATTTAATTGAAAAATTTTAATTTAATGACGAATTATTATTAAATTGACACTATTACTTCAACTTTTAAAAGCAGTTAATTAACATCTATAAAAAATGTTCGTAGTCAAGATACTATGATAATTTATATTGAAGGAAGAAGTATACTAACTGTGAAGTATACAGTATATTGAATAATAATTATTTGTATTTATTTGATGACTTAATCTCATGAACTACCAATATTCTACCACTTCGAAGAATTATCACTACTTTTGGTGATAATTATTAATACGTATCATGAATAATATAATTAATGGGTATCATTATTAATAGCAATCATCAATTATATGATACGAGATATAAACGACAGATAATTATCTTATATTCACGAAATAAAATTATTAATTAACATAATATATGTAATATTATTTCATGAAAATATCTTATAATTTGCATTTTATCATTATTATTAAGTCAGATAATTAGACGTTGAAACAATTTTCGAAAAATATTTTAGAAGTATTTAACCATATTCTCATTTGTTATTTTAACGATTATTTCGGTATAACATTTGAAAATTAAATATTAAATCGTGTTACACCCGCACACACACTGACATATTCGAGATCCAACTTTCTAATATATATTTATATGAAAATAACAGAAAATTAACTTTACATGCAACTAAGAATTATATAGTACAATAAAATAATGATTTGAAAAATATCACCCAATATCTCCTCTCTTTTTAACTGAAAATTTGCATATTTTCATAGTCTTGAAACGTTCTTGTGACTATTAACAGTAAAACATTTTTTAATTATTTTGATTTCCTTTTTTTCTTCAATAATCATAATGATGGGCTATAGTAAAAAAAAAATATATATATATATATATACATTACATAATCATTATTGTAACTACTAATTGCTTTATCATTAGTAAATTCAATAATTCTGTAAACGTTCACTCTAATACACGCGAAAATTTCAAATATCGATATAAAATATATTTTTATTTAGATTATAATCAAAATTCAGTTAGTCCATTCAAAAACTACGACGTAAATGATTTGATAATTAAAACAAATTATAACATTGCATCAGCCTTTATTATGCGAAAACTCTGTACAATAATCGAAACCGATTATGAATTATTGATTGTACGCACGTATGTATTGCCAACAATTATAATAAATGTTACAAGTATGAATGGATGAACGTATGCGCGCGAGACCGCACCTAAATATTAAGTAAGCATTATTTTCATGCTTATTATTTATTCGACTGATCACATTGCTAATAAATGAATGCCTCATACATTTCATCTCAAGTTTATTTATATTAAGAAAGATAAATTTACTTTTTACTTAAAATAATCCAAGTTACATTCAAATTCGCGCTTCGTTGACAAGTAGTGTCACCTACTGGATGCATATACAAAAATCACATAGTCAAAGCATTGCTTGCCATAAATCTATCTACTATACTAGACATAAGTTGTTAAGTTTACTCAGGATTTAGTTCGCCAGATTTATTTCAGTTAAAGGCGAATTTACAGAAAATAAAAATTTTGATGGCGTTCTTTTGAAATTCAAACAAGTGAAAAGTCCAGGAACTTTTAATTAGATAAAATAAACATGATATATTTTAAATTATAAATTAAAAGTTATCATTAATTTTATAGAATTTGTTGTTTATTCTCAAATATCATAAGTTTATTTATTATAGAAATTAATATTAGTCACAAAATTATGTCGGTAAGAAAAAATTTGATGAAATAGTTTCATAATCCTTTTTAATCAATTTTTAGGGTAATTTGCGTAAAAATCACGAATTCAATTAATTTTTTTATTCTATTAGGTTGGAATTCATTTTGCGGGGATTTCAATGTTCATGATCATTTAATTTAATGTTGTTGCTTAGTTATTAACGAAAAACTGAAATCAATAAAAATAATCACACTCAGTGCGCATAATTACTTTACAATACCGCGCGAAATTTAATGTTTATTTTTCATCAAAATTATAAGATGGATAGTGAAATGGTAGAGTCTCTTTTGAAAAAGTCTATTCGTTCTTCTTAGTCACCCCTTAATTTATTTAGGGCGCCACTGGATTTTTGGACACAGTATCCAGAAACTGGACCAGAGCATGGAGTAGGTTCTACAGGGTCGTGAGAGATTGCTCGGAAGGAAACAGAAATTATCAAAGAAATTCATTTTAGAAATTTTATTTAACCAACCCCATGACAAAATATTCCCCTTACAATTTATTAACACTTAATACTAAGTCTTATTCCCGTTGGACGACGGTTTCCTATCATAATTCCTAATCCCGACGATACCCTCTTATGGAGCGACCATACCGCGGTTTCTAATTATTTTCCTTATTTTCATAATTTTCCATATTCCACAATTTTCCATAGTTTCATAATTTTGTATTTTCATAGTTTTCCACACGCACCCACAATATAATTATTAACATTCAAACCCACTAACTAAAATTTCCATACTTTGTTAATTATTTTCAAAGACTATTATCTACTTTTATTTTTCAAATTGAATCTGATTAATAAATTTTCTAAATCCAAATTAAATTTCAATTAACTAATTTTCCCTTGAGTTAATTTTTGCATTCATTCCCAATCCAAATACTTAACGAGATTAATTTTCTTATTAAAATTCTTTTAAGTTAATTTCCTAATTAAAATTCTTAGTTAATTTAATGCCGTGTTCTTAATCATACAACAATAAATATTTAATGTTAAGAGGTCTTTGTATCTTGTATTAATATAAGTTAAAATTTGACGACAGAGGTCTTAATAATCTGCCGACAAAATATTCGCTACGTCCTGGTATTTTACAAATTTAATCTTCTTTGTCAATTTTATTTTCGCCAAATTTTATAATTTAACTTTTCTTAATTAATATCCTTAAAATCTATTCAGTTTTATTTTATAAATTATTTTCTTCGAATTTCATTTTTGCCGAATTTTGTAATTTTATTTTATTTACTTCAATGTTTTAATTTTGTCCAAATCATTTTGTCAGGGTTAATTAATTTATTTATTTGATTTAATTTCCGAATTAAGAAATTGACAATTGATTTTATTTAATTTAATTTTAACTAAATTATTTTATTTGTCTCTGAATAACTGAGTTTATTTTAATCTTACTAAGTTCTTTTATTTTACTTTCTTTGTATTACTTGAAACTTAGAATTTATTTCATTTTAATTTTGGAAATTATATTTTATTTTACAACGCCTTGAGATTTTTAGTCTCGACCTTGTGTGTCCTTTACTCAGCGTTTTAGCTCGAGACAAGATGGCGGACCCTCTCCCAAACTTTTGTCAAATTTTTCTTCAAATGAAATTTACAAGTGATTTATTTTCTACTTTTAACTAAACGATTTTAACAAATATATTTGAAAATTATTTTCTGATTCTAATTTTACTTTTATTTATTTTACACAATTGAAAATTCGTTCCAAATTATTTATGTTGATTTTAACTAATTTTTACTTTTGATGATTTTTCTAAAATATTTTACTGAACTATTTCCATGATTTTAATTGACACAAAATTAACTGATTTTACTCAAACTCAATTATCAGAGACCAAATTTTCACGTGACACTCAAGTCATGAATTAACAAACTGAAATAGTTCCTAGTAATATTAATCCAGACTTTGCCTACGTGTGTAATTAATAACCCGAAATAATTCCTGGTATTATTAATTAAATATTTAGTTATTTTATTTCGGACTAGTTCTTAATTTTATTCGGACTTTATTCTAATTAGTTTTACCAAATTTTGTTCTTAAACATTTTGTTAATTATTCTTAATATTCAATTAAATTAATTCTTAAACTTTGGTAAAATTAACGAGTACTTAAAATTCTGATTAGACCAATTATTTAAATTTTGGTAAGATTAATTAATTAAATTTTATTTAAAACTAATGACTGTGACCGAACGCGAAATGTCGATAACCTTCAGCCGACTTAAGGCCTGGCTGATGCCGCTTCATCGAGAATCTATTTAGGCGTATTTATTGTACCTGGAGTTTCCTTGGGGTTTTTATTTTGTCTAAACTCCCTCGACGTTCTTACTCCTGGATTTCTCGTCTTTCCTTGAAGTTTCTCCTTGATGAGGTGTTGTTGACGGCACGGTCCTGGATCACCACTTCGTAGTTTTACTCTCAGGGAATAATTTTATTTTCTGGAACACCAAATGGGCATTAGAATATTTCTTAAATTAATTGAATTTAAGCGAGCTGACATTGAGCCTAGCACGCATTAAATTCACTAAGATTCATCGCCTCGTTCCACAAAAAGCGATAGAATAAAAATAATTACCTGAGTGAGATGTTTATGATGTCGATTCTTCAATCGTTCGGACACAATAAAACTTACCAAAATTTGTTGGTTTGTTTCTTCTTGGCTCTGTCTTCCCCACTCTTTCTCTCTCGGCGCCGGCGCTACCCTTTCGGGGACTTACTCACTAGCTTAAGACTATTGGCGCGAGTACTTCGGAGCACAGCCCCCTGAGAGAATCAGTCGATAATTTTAGCTCGGACCGAAGACCTTCTCCGGATAAAGAAGGTCCCGTGTACTCCGTTACAATAGAATAAAAAATATGATCACTACCGTCAGTGATATATAAAAATATTATTACTATCTACATAAATTATGTTAATTACTTAATATAATAAACATATAATTTAATACGATATGAAAATGCAAACCTTAAACATGTACTTTCGGTTTACAAGGAGATGCTTTGAAAATGCATTCGCCAATTTACATGAAAGTATCGAATAATAATCTCTAATAAAAATTGTTCTTTAATTCATTGTTATTAATATCTTTCTTTGTTTAAGCAATTAAGAATATTTATTCATTTGAATTTTGGTTTGCACGAAAAATTTAGATTTGATTCGATCATTATTAGTTTGATAAAAATTTTAGAAAGTGAATGCAATTTATAATATTCCTTATTTCTTAAAATATTACTAATTTGTGGTATATTGTTTATAATAAATCAATGATTGACACTTTCAACATTAATTGTAGGTCCAATATCTAAATGTTTCTATCTATTAAATCACATATTTTCGATTTTTAGATGAAATTAAATTTATAGTATAATTTAAACTAAAATATTATTATGAAATTATGAGGGATCAATGTTATCGTGATAACAATGAAAAATTTTAATGAAAAGTTTGATACAAGATAATTATTTATAATATTATTATAATTACTATAAAAGATTGAAATGAAATGCACATGACATTACAGTGAAAGCTGTGAAAAATTACTGTAATTTTGTCTCAATTTTTCATATAATCAATACATATCATTTTCTCCCCAATATCACAAGTTTTCAATTTTTCAATACAGTTTGTTATTTTAATAAAAAAAAAACTCAAATATTATTATGTTAAAAATAATAGATTTTAAAGAATATAATAATATTAATATGAATATAATATATATACTTAAGTACTATCATGATCATAATTGTTAGATCGTGCTAAACCACACACACTGTTACTTGCTTACTGCTCCGGTCCTCTGTACACAGATTTCTGCTAAAGAATATATGCTATATTTCTCATTAAATTGTTATAAAAATTATAAGTTGTATTATAAAATTAAGATGAAATTATGAGGAATTAATGTTATCGTGATAACAATGAAAAATTTTAATGAAAAGTTTGATACAAGATAATTATTTATAATATTATTATAATTACTATAAAAGATTGAAATGAAATGCACATGACATTACAGTGAAAGCTGTGAAAAATTACTGTAATTTTGTCTCAATTTTTCATATAATCAATACATATCATTTTCTCCCCAATATCACAAGTTTTCAATTTTTCAATACAGTTTGTTATTTTAATAAAAAAAAAACTCAAATATTATTATGTTAAAAATAATAGATTTTAAAGAATATCATAATATTAATATGAATATAATATATATGCTTAAGTTCTATCATGATCATAATTGTTAAATACTGTTAAACCACACACACTCTTACTTGCTTACTGCTCCGGTCCTCTGTACACAGATTTCTGCTGTATAATATATACTATATTTATAACATTTCTGCTGTATAATATATACTATATGTATAACAATATATACTATATTTCTCATTGAATTGTTATAAAAATAATAAATTTTATAATAAAATTAAGATGAAATTATGAGGGATCAATGTTATCGTGATAACAATGAAAACTTTTAATGAAAAGTTTGATACAAGATAATTATTTATAATATTATTATAATTACTATAAAAAAAAATTTTATTATAAAAGATTGAAATGAAATGTACATAACATCACAGTAAAAGCTGTGAAAATTATTGGAATATTGTCTCCATTTTTCATAAAATACTAATAAGAACGAGACAGACAACCTGGGCAGTTTTTAAGATTTTCTACTGTAATTTAGTCGTGATGTCATTGATCGAATATACTATAAACGTCATTTTAAATCTATCGTATCTTATCATTAATTCTTGGAATAAACTAAATTCTTTAAATAATAAATTTATTAAAATGAATTCTTAAAATAAATTTCTTTCTTCTTTAAAATAAAATTGTAATAAAATATATGTAAGGCCTATTTATACGTGATGTGATTGGTCGAATATATCATAAGCATGAATATATATATTATACAAACTTTGTATTTGGGCGCGCGCTTGCGCGCGCACATGACATTCTAGTGATAGTAAAATGGAAGAACAGTTTTTGAATAGAGTTTGTAGAAATTTATAGAAGATTTTGGAGAGGAAAAAGAAATTTCTTATTTAGATTTTGCGCTGTTTCCACTCGTCCCCTCAAGGCCGGAGGTAATTCTATCTTCGGTCTTGTGAGTCTTACGGTCGCAAAAAAATTTGTAAATTAAGTAAAAAAATTTTTGGGACGTAACAGAAAATTTGTCTTACATTTTACTATCTCTTTTCTTTAGAAATATTGATGTGGGAACCGTTGGCTCGTTTTTGGCTATTGTAATTTTCGTAAGGCAAAATGTCATTGGAAGAAGATTTTTTTTTTATTATTAATATTTTTTACATTATTAATTTTCGGTTTTCCGCAAATGAGCCATCGGTTTTGTGATTTAACAAAAATTTTTTTTTTGTTGATCTTATTTTCTACGATGTTGATGTTCGGTTTGTGTCTAGATCGGTAATTTGTAGTCTTTTAGTCGGAATGTTTTCGACTTCTTTGATTTCTTGATGGTCTCAGGCGCATCTTCAGTCGTTGTTTTCTTACTCGGTGGACTTTCTTCTTCGTTGGTTTCAGATTTCTCTGGGAGTGATTCGTTGACCTTCGATGATGATTACGTTTTTTCTTCGGCTGTTTTTAGTTCTATAACGACTGGCTTTTCGATTATTCTGTTGATTTGTTGCGGTCTTAATGGACATCGACGAATGAGTTTTTGTATTGCGAACCCGCTTATAATGATCGATAATATTCCGATTGCTGATACCGATCCGATGGTTATTTTCTTATTGATTTCTTCTTTTTGGTAGTCTAGCGCTATTAATGACATTTTTTCTTCATTTTCTTCTAGCCCTTGACCCCAAGGTTCGAATTTGTCGATAATTGTAGCTGGGTCTGATGATTTTGTTAGTAGATTGGGAGTATCGCTATTAAATTTGATACTCGAGTTTAATGTTTCGAGGGATAGATTGAAACTTGGTGCGATCATTTCTATTTTTGTTGTTTCTCTTGCTGTTCCTCGGACTTTATATTGGTTGCAGTTTGCTTGGCATCCTTGTTGTAGGTGTATTAGTCCGGTTCCGTTGATTTTGGTGTTTCCGGTTATCAGTTCTGGGCATTTCCACTGGATGTTTTCTTCTTTACACGTTGAGTATGCCCACGTGTTTTTCTCGTTCATTTTTATCCAAGTTAGATTACATTTTTCAATTATTCTTACGTTGCACTCTCTGAGATTTTCTGTCTTTGGATTCATGAGTAACTTAATTTCACAATCTACTTCTTTTTCTAGTTTCGTTATTTTCGTTGGGATGTCGGTTGGGCAGGCCATATCTGGTCCAATGGGTTTGCAGCTGTCAACGTAATCTTGTTCAGCGAAGAAGTATTCTTCGAATGCAGGTTCCGTCATTAGATATTTTGACGTAGGCTGAATCGTCAATGTTGATAGTTGATCTCCAATTTTCTCGGCCTTGGGAAGTGATTTTAGTTCATATGCTAGCCACGGCGTCTGGTCGAAAAGTGGTACTGAAATTATTATCAGGAAGTGACCGTTTGATTTTCCTGTTTCTATTTTCGACACCTTCGCCAGCGTGTTGATGTCCATGTGGTTCAGAGGTTGTGGCGGGTTTAGGGTCGGATGTTTTTTGATCATGTCCGCGGTGGCTTGATTCAGTTGTTTGGCTGACACTGTTGAATAGGTCAATTTTCCCCATTCTGCTTCCTCTATGGCTTTTTCTGCATTATTAAGAGTTCTTAGGTGGTTAGTCATTCGGTGAATATTTTCATCGCTTATCATGGAGAATAGTTGGATCTTTTGTATGTCTGTTATTTGTTTATTCGTTGATTGTTGAAGAGATGCTGAAGTTCTCGCTAATTCTCTGATTTGGATGGTTATATTTGTTTCGTGTTTGAGGATTTCGTTTATTTCACTCTTAATAATGTGGGTGTTATTTTGAGATAAGTGTACAAGTTCTCTGTTGTCTTGATATAACTTGTCTAGCTCGTTGGAGATATGTTCTTTGTCGCTGTAGTCCATGGTCCCAAATAGTGTTCGTGCAATTGAGCCTACGAAGCCGAACCACGGTGCTCTTTTTGTGCGATTTTGTGGATGTAGTTCTTCGAGTTGAGGATCTTCAAGGAATTGCCTTAGCCGGTGTTTTGCTTGTTCAATTTCAGCATATATTTCCCGGTGTGTGTTCGTTCTCAGGTACGACATACAGGATGAATGATTGAATTTTAAAGAACATATCCCATAAGCTTCCCATATATTTTGATTTAAGTTGGGATAGAGAGTTACTAGTTTTTTGATGTTCATTGAACTGATGAGTTGCCATTCTTCTCTGATGAGGTGGATTCTTTTGAATGGATCGTATAGTAGGACCGGATTCGCGTCCATTGGTTTTATTTTCACCTCGTCAGCTCCCCATGCCAGGTATCCGATTCCCAGGAGGAGAAGTGGTGCAACGATCATAGTATTTTTTTTTTGTAGATTTCTGCGTCTATATATGTGTATATTTACTGAAACAAACAACTTAAGTTCTTTTTAGTCGAAATTTTCGCGGCTGGCAATTTTAGCCTTATTCAGGTGGATTAATTTCCGTTTTCCGTTCTCTTTTTCTATTATTAAATTCCCCGTTTCGTTTATTTCGACTATTTTGTATGGGCCAGTATAGTAAACGTCTAATTTATTTTTTCTAGGTTCTTTTAACGTAAATACGAGGTCTCCTACGTTAAATTTTGCCGGATGTATATGTTTGTCAAATCGAATTTTTGACTCGTGTTTAGCCTTCGTTAGATTTTCCGCAGATATTCGTTGAATTTCGGAAATTCGACTAATTAAGTCTGCTAGATAATCGTTATATGATTCGATTTTACTAAAATCCGGAAATTGAGTCGGGCTACGCGCTTTTCTTCCATACAAAATTTCGTATGATGTGAATTTCGTGGCCGTGTGTACGGTGGTATTATAGTTTAGCATTGCCATGGGGATGTATCGATCCCAGTTACTGAATTTATCTACGTAAGCCCGGAGGTAGTCGACTAAAGGCTGGTGAGATCGCTCCAAGGCTCCGTTCGATTGAGGATAGTAAGAGGAAGTTGTTATTCTTTGAATTTTCAGTGCTTTGGCTAGCTGTTGGATTAATTTGCTTGTGAATGAGGTGCCCTTATCAAATAGAATTACACGAGGGCATCCGTAAAGAGCGATATAATGATTTAATAAGGCATAAGCAACAGTCACTGCTCTGATATCAGGGAGAGGAACTGCTGCTGCTGTGCTTTAGAAAAATTGTCCTGGATTGTCAAAATGTGTACGTTACCGTCAGGGGTCATGGGTAGGGGTCCTACCGTATCTATGCTAATTTTCTCAAAAGGTTCAAAGGGTGTGTCAGTGATGGACATAGGCTGTTTGGTCTTTATTCGCGTGAGCTTATTTTTCTGGCAAATATTTTAACGTATATACGAGGTCTCCTACGTTAAATTTTGCCGGATGAATATGTTTATCGAATCGAATTTTTGACTCGTGTTTTACTCTCGTTAGATTTTCCGCAGATATTCGTTGAATTTCGGAAATTTGACTAATTAAGTCTGCTAGATAATCGTTATATGATTCGATTTTACTGAAATCCGGAAATTGGGTCGGGCTACGAGCTTTTCTTCCGTACAAAATTTCGTAGGGTGTAAATTTTGTGGCCGTGTGTACGGTGGTATTATATTTTAGCATTGCCATGGGGATGTATCGATCCCAGTTACTGAATTTATCTACGTAAGCCCGGAGGTAGTCGACTAAAGGCTGGTGAGATCGCTCCAATGCTCCGTTCGGTTGAGGATAGTAAGAGAAAGTTGTTATTCTTTGGATTTTCAGCGCTTTGGCTAGTTGTTGGATTAATTTGCTTGTGAATGAGGGTCCCTTATCAGATAGAATTACGCGAGGGCATTCGTAAAGAGCGATATAATGATTTAATAAGGCATCAGCAACCGTCACTGCTCTGATATCAGGGAGAGGAACTGCTGCTGCTGCTTTAAAAAAATTGTCCTGGATTGTCAAAATATGTATGTTACCGTCAGGGGTCATGGGTAGGGGTCCTACCGTATCTATGCTAATTTTTTCAAAAGGTTCAAAGGGTGTGTCAGTGATGGACATAGGCTGTTTGGTCTTTATTCGCGTGAGCTTATTTTTCTGGCAAATCTCGCAAGCTCGGATGTAATTATAGATATTATCTTTCATTCCTGGCCAGTAATATCTTTCGCGAATGCGCCAATATGTTTTTACTACGCCTTTGTGGCCCCCTATTAAACTGTTATGATTTTCCTCTATTATTTTTGTTCGTATAGATTCGTCCGGTACCTCAACGTTCCCTTCGCACAAAGTAATTGTTAGTGGGCAGTCTCTTAATTCTTGTAATAAATAAGCTTGAATGTTAAGGTCATCGAACTCATCTCCTTGTTTTGCACAGCGGAGTGAGTGAATGTCATGTTTGTGCATCGACTGTCGAAGATTTTTCAGTCCTTCGATCAGGTCGATTGGGTCTAGTTTTTCGAAATGTTTTGTCTTGATAAATACCGTGAAAATTTTACAGCGACCCAGCTTGGTGACAAACACGTCCCCCTTTGTAGGTTTTGAGGCGTAAAGGTCGTCGGCATTTATAAATTTTAAGTCGCGGAGTAACTTCGCTACAGGTTT
>JZSA01005004.1:0-22784 GCA_000956155.1 Cotesia vestalis | reverse complement strand
GAAGGGTTACAAGGGAGTTTTTGTTCGAGGAACTAAAAAAAAAGGAAAAGAAAATTTCAATTTATTTGATTTAAATCGCGATGTATTTCTATTCGGTCACTAGGTAAGTAGGTCAACAGCTGTAGAGTACAATGACACGAAAGAATGATTAGTTATCGCGGGTGTATGGTTACCGAGTGACGAATACGGTAGTGTATGCAAGGAAGAGTCGACAGAGTGAATTTGTAGTAAACAATTTTACGGTTGAAATAAGAGACGATTTAAATGCCTACAAAAATTTTAACTGATTTGAATAAGTAAGTCACGTGTTCGACTGACTTTTCAATGTTAGACTTTAAATATTTTGCTTAGTTAAGAAGGTCGAGCAAGAGTTTAAAGGAAATTAATAGGTGTAGTTTGCAAAGGTATTAAAGGTAGAGAGGATAAGGTTTAGATTTTCGGATAAATCTATTTGCAATAAGGATTTAGAGTTGGTCGTGTAGATGGGCTTAGATGAGCTTTAATAGGGTTTTAGGTTCGTCGAAATGTTAGTATTTTTTCGTAAATTTCCTGGGTTGCCTTAACGTTTTCTAGGACTTTCGGACCGCTAGCCTTATTGTCGACTACTTTATTCGCGGGTTCCGTGTCTTCCTCCCAATATCTAGTTTCGATAAGGGGGCGGTGGTATACCCTGCCGTTAATAAAATCTGAATGTATCTTTTTCAGATGGTATCGATAGCCCGACCGTCTACTCTTTCCCATCGACCTTCTAGAATCTCGAAAAAAATTTTTTGTATCGGTCTTAACCCCAAATAGTAGATTTATTAGAAAACTAGGAATCGCGAAATTACAATTCGGTCGTTCGACGATAGGGGGTTACAATTTTATTAGTTATTAAAACGAGTATACAAATATTACATATATTATATTATGAGCAGATAGAGTTTCAAACAACAACAAAAATTTTTTTTTGTTGGAGTATTTGTGTCTCGAGTCAGCAAAAATATGAAATATCTAATAAAAAAAAATGTAAAAGAAATTTTTAAAGTTAAAGTTGTTTTATACCCCTGTGAATGTGTGGTCAAGAGAAGGTGCTAAATTTAAAGCACCCTTCCCAAGAGTTTTGTGAGAGCTTCTTTCGTAAAGGAAAGTGCTAATTAAAGCACCTTTCCAGAACTAGGAAACTTCTGTGAGAGTTTTGTCAGAGGAGGTGCTAGATTCGCAGCACCCTTCTCGTAAAATGTAGTGTAAATGTAAGGGATAGAAAAAATTTTTTTCAAAATTTCGAAATAAATAAAATTTAATATTAATATTGCTTAATTAGCAAAAAAAATTGTAATTTTCGACATCTAACCCAAGACCGATGATCACAGCAGAAATAATATGCATTGCACTCCGATTATTTGTTTTCGTACGATCTAACGCAGCTACTAAAATCTTTGCCCTCGCAACCTTTGATTCATTCTGGAAACACTATGGAATCGCTTTGAAAACATTCTGTAATCAGACTGATTCCAGCATGTTTCCAGAGTGTGTTTGTCACATTTGTCCATTATGTTTCCAGAGTAAAACCAGAGTGAATATATATCGAAACCATAATGAATCCATTTTGAATTCAGAATGTAACTTGATCGAATACATATTGGAATCAGAAAGAATACATATTAAAACCAGAATGTAACCAGAGTGGATACATACTATTTTCAGAATAAATTCTTACGAATTCCATAATGTATTCTGAGTGAAAACATTTCATTCTCAAAATAATTCCATACCCGGGTAAAAAAAGTTATATATAATTAGACATAATTATATATAATACCATATATAATTATATATGAAAAATGACCCTATATAACTGTACATTACTATATATAATTATATAGAATTATTTCCATAGAAAAAAACCGTCACGCGCGGGAACCGAACCTGGGACCTGACGCTTGAGAGACTATTACTTTACCCGTTTACTGATGAGAGTTACTTAAATAACAGGGTTTTTAACAACTACAAGTAATGCAAATCGTATGCATGATCAATAGGTAATAAACAAAATTTTTTATTTTGTTTTTAAATTATTAATTATCAATGTACACTGATAGAAAAGTTCATTGACTATTAATAAATTAATTTATTCGAAGACAATTATTTAATTGGTTAAATTTTAATAAATCCTCTAAATTAATATACATGAAAGTCTTGAAGTTAATAACTTAAAAATTATTCGAGGTGTACAAATGCTTAAATGTAAAATAGGAGAAACTAATCAAAATGAACAAGCTCGAGAGTTACAAATTTATTTGTGGTTAGGAAATCCAATTAATTATGAAGTTCACGAAAATGATCGCTTTTTGATTATAACCGAAGGTTTTCTTGGTGAGAACTTGAATATTTGTGCTCGAGCAAATATTAAAAACGAACACACGTAATGACATATAGTTATATGTTGATGGATTTGGGCTGCTTATATTACGGGCTTCTTATTTTGTGAAATGAACTTGTTGAAAACTGATTTCACTTTTATTCGGATTTATTTATAAGAATTAGAACTTACACTTTCACAAATTGATTTTTATGTAATTTAATTTAATGAACTTTAATGATTTAATTGAGCTAACGTCCTCCAGTCCCCCGTAGGGTAAAGTGCGCAAATTTAGCTTTTTAGAGATGTTTTGTTTAAACTTACTGCCCGGATCCTCGCCTAAGTGCAGGGCAAATTAGAACTTTGAGATTCCGGTTCTCTAAATGATTAAAACTAATACGTGGCCTGCCGGTTGAACCGAGTCTGAACTCGTCTTAAGTGCAGCGCAAATTAAGATAAGGGACTTGTACAAGGCACGGGTCCGTCAATTAAACGCGGAAATCGGATTAATTGCTCAAAGACAAGGCGTTGGCTGTTGATCGCCTTTTTAAATACTCGCGGTGCTGAGATTGCAGAAGTCCCCGTTAGTCAACCAGCAGTCGCGTAGCTTTTATTTTATTGTGGCTTTCGCGCATGGAGAAGTCTTCCATCTGCGCTGGTGATTTAAATTTAAAAGAAAAATTTTGGCGTGGACATAACACTGATATTTTGCCGAGTAGAGGAATGTTAGTTATTTAAGGGGTACGTGTGTGTAACGTTCTTGTACTTGTTGACGTTTTGCCGAGTAGAGTGATTAAAACAGTCGTAGAGCGTGAGAGTCCGGTGGACAGCGCAATTTAGTTAGAAACTGCAGTATAGACGCTCCGTAAAAGGGTACTGTTAAGATTAAGGATTTTAGTGTGTGAGTGTAAGTGTGTACCTTGTTACTTTGTTTTGTTATTAATAAATATCGATATATTGTTAATTAAGAATTTATTTAATTCAGATCACCTTTCTCACTCTCTCCCCCTTTAAGATAAGCTCTCTGCTCTGGACCGGTTCCAGGAACTGTGATTAAAAATCCTGGTGGCGCCCTCTTGTTAAGAATTTTAGCTTTCAATTTTGATTTAGTTCATTGTTTAATTAAGGAGCCAAACTGAGCGGTCAAACCGTCACAGCATAAACATTCTTAAATTAAAAAAAAAAAGAGTTTTACTTCAATACCGATTTTTTTCTAGATGATTTATCAGCAAGCAATTGATCATGGTGTTGATTTCCACGACATTGATCAAAAAAAATTTTTTATGAAAATCATGGCACTTACTCTACTTCCTGAAGATATGGTAGCCGATGCGTTTCATCAGTCGGTCGACGCTTTGGGCCCTCCAAACCGTCTGGCGCTGCAAGCTTTTATTAATTACATCGAAAATGGGTGTATTAACAGAACTGAGTTCATAAATTTCTTCAACTCTCCATATGCGTTTACTAATGCAGGGGATTTTTTCAAAACAAGATTTACAAACCCGTGTAGGAGTTAATCCTACCATTTGGGATTTCATAAGTAAGTTAAAAAAAAAAAAAAAAAAAAACTTAAAATCAACTTCGCTAAGATCTCCTCAATTAATTTTCTATACTATATTATCATTGCCACTAGACTCTCCTTATAGTTGGTGTTAGTTGATCAACATTGACTTCATCTTCATAAATTGCTGATATTTTATTTCCGTTTCTTTTAATTTTTTTATAGATCTAATTGTGAACGAAGGGTTCTCGGAATAATGTGCGCTATTTGTAGCTTGAATCCATTTGAGATTGTTTGTCTTCCCTGTCTACACACTCAAATGTGTGGAGAATGTTCCGTGAACATAAGAAATGCCGCAGGAGACAGAAACATTCAGTGTCCTTTTTTTAATATGCCTGTCCGATTGGAACAAGGTCAATTTCGGCAAAATGTTGACGGCAGCGTTTTGATGAACTGCGAGCAGTGTAATGTAAGGGAAATATGAATTATGTGTGTACCATGCTTACACATTTGTTTTTGTCAGCACTGTTGCGAAGAAATCATTGCAAGCGGTGCTTCAAGATGTCCTGCCTGCGACCACGAAGAGAGATTTGAAAAAGGCTACTTTTCGTAAGAGAATGTAATCAAGTCTAATCAAGATTAACTCTTTTTATAGTTAACAGTGTTATGTCAGACTCAACGTTTGACATTTCTATTTTATAGCAAATAGAATTTAATTAAAATAATATTCATCCATAATTTTATGTTTTCACAACTAATTACATACATTTATATTTTTATTATAGAATTTTTTTTCTTTAGAATTCTAGATAATATTTTTTTTTAAATAGAAATTATTTTAAAAATATTTATTAGTTTATCTGGGTCGAATAGTAAATAATAATTTTATGACCAGAGCGAATAGAAAAATAGAAAAATCAATGACTCTAGATTTGACCCTGGGTGGTCGCTCGGACCCCTGCCCAAAGTTCAAACCGTCCTTAGCCTTTTCGCTGTCGCCCAGACCCTCACTACGGGACTAAGGAACCTTAAGTCGACTAGGACAGAGGAGGATACCATGACACTAGTCGACAACCTGCTAATACTAACCTCCTTGACAGCCTGTGAACGAGGAGTATATAATGTAAATTTATTTCCACCCACACACACGCAATTCTCAATAAAACAATTCTATCTAAATACACACTTGACTCTCATTTACAATGACTTTTAATATCCTCAATACTCTTTACAACATAACTTCCTGGAAATCAGATTTTCCCGGTCCCCAACTTGACTTCGATAAATAATTTAATTTAATTTTGGTTGCTTAATTATGAAAATATCACAGCAGCTTTTTATTCAACCAAAAATTTTGATTAATAGAAATTTACTTGAATTTAAACTGCCTGAATAATCGGCTTATGTCTATTTTGAATTCAAGTAAGGATTTGATACTCGGTTATTAACTTGGCTAAATTTTTCCAAGGTCAAAATTTTATGTTAACTGTCTCTGTAAATATCAACTGGAATTTGACAAACTTATTTATTGAAGTTTTGAATAATTTTTAATAATCTACTGATAATTTTTACTTTTGTAATTTTTATAGTTTAATTTACTGATTGACAATTTTAATTTCTCGGAGATTTATTTTAATTATAATTTTTATTTTTAAATTTTGAGAATTTTTCAAAGATTAATTTTAATCATTAATTTTCATTTTAACTTTTGGAATTAATTTAGATGTTGATTTTTGTTACGTGTGAACCTATACCAGCTTATTTACCTGTCACGTAAACAGACCTCTGAACTAGCTCAGTGTCTCAGAGAAATATGTTTAGATATAGATAAAGGGAGTAGGTCGCTCAGTGAATGAAGAATACCGGTGATTATGGTACTAATTGTTTATTGGGCGTCCCCAAAGCATGGGAGTTACCCGAAATGGCCCTAAGAGTCTCTTTTACAATCTAATTCTAATTAATGGAAGCGTTTCTAATACAATTATTGATCTACTGCAATACTACTGATTCTATAACAGAGAGAGAGAGAGAGATGGGACAGCAACAAAAATGAGAGTTTTATGAGACAATTAATGACGATGCTTAACAGTTCGGACTTGACGTAGATACTGACAGACTAAACGACTAACTGATTACAAGTGGTCCTCCTCCCGGAGGTCCCAGGTTTATATAACCTCGATCGCCGGTGCCGCCAGATACCTGTATAACTGCGCGGAACTCATATTATTCCGCGGGTGAACTAAGATTATTCCGCTTTGGGGAATTAGGTAGTTATTCTCGCGTTCCTTAATCAGCAGAAAATGGTATCAAGCCGCCGAAAGTGGTTCCCCATACGAGTATACCTGTTTGCTCGGTTCTCACGAGAAAACGTCTCATCAGCAACACGTGCAAGTAGCGATTCTCAGTAACCTGAGTCAGACTAGGAATACAACGGAAATTCGGTGTCTAGTTAACGTGGGCAAGTTCGCCATCGATTTACCGGAATACAAATAATTTATCATAATATTGACGGGAGGGTAGGCTCACCCGTCACAATTTTATTTATTAATTTCAACCTAAATTGAATAATGTTTTATGTCGTTTTTATTTTAATTTCTAAATTGCCCTAAAATCTAATTCACAAAATTTTTTCTTGACCATAGGCTCAATTTTAACGAAACTAAAGTTTTTCAGTTTATAAATTTTATCTTAAATCTATTTGACATTTTAAATTTGTAACAGGGTAAAATTACCCTAAATCGATAAGTCACCGGAGATCGATAATTATTCGACATAGCACTGGCGCGTCTCGGTCTTCGGGCCTAAAAGGAGAATAGGAGGGGGTAGTTTTGGGTTGATATAGGTGAGCCGTGCTGTGGAAAAGGGAGAAGTAGTGTGACCGCCAGACATAGTGCCACGGAAATCGAGAAGGACCGATCCCCGGAGTAGTGACGAGACGAAGAAAGCCAATTACAACTAGGACTTCACCCTCGATTAGAGAGTTAGATCATCGTATTATTCGTCAAGGTATCAATTATTACTCTGTGGGAAAGAAGTGGACCGCGGTTTACCCAATACCTAGTTACTTCTCCTTTTTTATTATCAATTGGAACGTTTAATCGACGATTATTTAAGTAGTCAGAATAAAACATTTGTTAGTTTGGATTGAGTGATTTTCCTGGGGGTTTATACCCGAGAGTCACTCAATCAACCTTGCGGAAAAAATTTAACAACTTAAAAATTAATCAATTAAAAGAAATTAACATCTAAAAATTTCGCTTAATTTATTGTTATAATTTGTATAATAATTAACGCGAGAAAAGTAATTAATTTTGTCGCTTGAAAAATAATCGTCAAGCGTTTTACTCGTGGAATTTTGGTCGAGCGTCAGTACATTTTGTGTCGCAGTAAATTCCAATACCCAAGGTTAAAGACAACCGAGCTGGCGAATGTTCTAGCAACGAAATTGAATATTTCCACTTTTGTCAATTTTTTATAATTTAGAAAATTATCACGAAAATTATATTAGGAGTTAATTAATGAATTTATTTTTATATTGTAAATTATTTTATTTATTGAGTATAAAATTAATTGATTTTGGAGATTAACTCCGTGAATTAATTAAATCAAAAATTGTCCAAAAATCAAAATTGATAACGTGGACATTGAGTCTAAGAAATTAGTTATTCTGAGTTGAAAATTCCACAGAAAAATTGATTATAATTGATTGATTTAATCGTCAGTTTATATTAATTAATTTTGAAGTTAACTGAAAAATTATATCGTCATTATTTTAATTGTCAAAATTAATTAACCAACTATTGTTATATTATTAAGAACATGACAATAAGTTACTTAAGAATTTCAAGTTAATTAATATTTTAATACCGAATTAAAATTAACAATCGGAATTTGAAGTAATTGTTAGTTCAAGTTAATTGGAGTTAAATTGTTAGTTGGAAATATTGTTTTATAAAAATTCTAATGATTGGATATTTCAATTAGCTAAATCTTAAATCTCAATTGACATTAAATTATTATCAAATATTAAAATTATAAATAAAGTCAAGTCAGTAGTGTGAGTGTGAGACAAGTGTGGGTTATGCGTGGGTTGCAGAGTATCTAGGTCTACGTTTCGTCACTTGGCTGTTACTGCTGTAGCTGGCGCGGGTTATGAGAGAGGGCTGCAGAACATCAAGGTCTACGTTTCGTCACTGGGCTGTTGTTCTGTTGTAAAGGGTGAATAAGCTGCAGGAGTATCTAGGTCTACGTTTCGTCACTGGGCTGTTATTCCTGTGAGCCGAGTCAACGACCCCTTCATATGATTCGTCTCTGTGCGGGTGATCAAAAGTTTAGTTAGTTAGTTTGATTTGTTAATAAGTTTCACGTGTAGACACCGAAAGGGGCACGTATTAAAATAAGGACATTGTTAAGTGTAGACAGAGTGTGTGAGTGAGTAAATTTTGTTAACTTGTTATAAGTCGCGATATTGTTGAAATTTTTATTGTTAATAAAACTGATCAGATTGTTAATTAATTGTTTATTCTTCAACAGCACCTTCCTCCACTCTCTCTACCTTAGGATAAGAATTCTCAGCTCTGGACCGGTTCCAGGAACCGTGATTAAAAATCCTGGTGGCGCCCTAATGATTATTGTTGTTTATTAATTTAATTATTTTATTTATAAAATTGATTAGGGGCCAACCTGAACAGGTAAAACTGTTACAAATGTTAATATTAATTATAATTTTAACCTCTTTTGTTTTAATTTTGAATTATTTTGACTTTCTAAATTTTACTATTACGCTCAAATTTTATTTAGACTATTCTTAACTTCGACTTCTAAATTTGATACTTGATTAAATTCGGGTAATTAATTAACTAATCAAGTGGGTGATTGGAAGACGGAACCTGGCCTGTGCCTAGAATTTCATGGAGCAACGCAATTTCATCGAGGTTGATTTTTTTTGTACCTGAAATTTTTGTCAGTAGGAATAAAAGTATTCTTTTCACAACTAACATTAGTTGAACCAAACTGAAAAATGTGATTATTATCATTACTATACCTAACTACGTCAAACACATGGACATTTTTATCAGTATATTCATTTGACGTGATGTGAGAAACAGCTTTATTATTACTTATCATTTTTGATTGATTTAAAGCCGCTAAATCATTACATGCAGGTTCTAAAATAATAGCATTAAGCGAATCCCACTCAGCTGATAAGTTATTTATATCAGTTATCATATCAGCACACTCTCTAGATCGAAAGGAATCACAGCGTTCAGGCACATGCATATTATTTTTAAGCTCTATATTTCTACAAGCATGCAAGTTTTGTTCACTCATTCTAATATCTAAAGCAAAAACAGCTTGACTACAACGCTCATTAGAAAACGAAACATGATCGACTGACATATTTTGAGTCAAATTACTATCAGTTTTCTCATTCATACAATCTAATGAACCATTGCAGGGAAGCGAATCACATGCTGCATGCAAATTTGAAAGGCTGTCAGTAAAATTTTGAACAAGTGGCTCGGGACTTCCACTTTTATTTACTAAAACAAGCTCTTTTCCAGCAACATCAATTTCAGAGACAAAATTCTCATCTAATCCGTTACAAGGATCTAAGAAGTGTTGCTCTGGAGATTTTAGTACTGTATTAAACTTACTAACCTTTTCAACGCCATTGTCGCTATTATTAAAACCATTAACAAAACTATCTTTCGTTGTAATTAGTGATCGGTCCAATTTTAACACCTCTCCTTCGGAATCATCAACCAGCTTGGAAATATTATCTGCTGTTTTACGCCTAATAAAAAATAAAAGTTTTTTAAATTTTGTGGAGTATATATAAATGTGTTGGAAAAACTCATAACTTGTAAAAATTTGCTAAAGATAATTTCAGTTCTTCATGAAATTTTATTGAAATAAAAAAAAATTGAATAAAAATAATCCATTGTCATTCATTTTTATCAGATATTATTCTGCTGAACTTTAAAGAATTTCTTCACACAATCAAAAGAAATATTTCAAATTACTTTTTATTGTAACTATCATGTGATTGAGCTTAATATCTAATGAATGACTCAGTAATAATACCAACAAAGATGATGCTCAAAAGCCTAGAAAAGCTATCTCTTTGAGCTCGGAGAGCTCAAAACTACATCAAAATTATATTTTTGAGCTCTTCGAGTTCAAAAACGTAATAAGCGCAATTTTGAGCGCTTAATTACGAAAGTAGCGGGAAGTTCCCAGGGTCAACCGTTTTCCTAATTTTCTTTTCAATTTAATCCCTAAGTTTGTTTATTTTTAAATTTATTAAAAATTTCCACTTTAATAAAAATATTCCAATTTTTTACATTAAATTTTTTTTTTTAATTTTATCTTTTAAAAATTTTGAACTTTAAAGAATTTCTTCACACAATCAAAAGAAATATTTCAAATTACTTTTTATTGTAACTATCATGTGATTGAGCTTAATATCTAATGAATGACTCAGTAATAATACCAACAAAGATGATGCTCAAAAGCCTAGAAAAGCTATCTCTTTGAGCTCGGAGAGCTCAAAACTACATCAAAATTATATTTTTGAGCTCTTCGAGTTCAAAAACGTAATAAGCGCAATTTTGAGCGCTTAATTACGAAAGTAGCGGGAAGTTCCCAGGGTCAACCGTTTTCCTAATTTTCTTTTCAATTTAATCCCTAAGTTTGTTTATTTTTAAATTTATTAAAAATTTCCACTTTAATAAAAATATTCCAATTTTTTACATTAAATTTTTTTTTTTAATTTTATCTTTTAAAAATTTTGAACTTTAAAGAATTTCTTCACACAATCAAAAGAAATATTTCAAATTACTTTTTATTGTAACTATCATGTGATTGAGCTTAATATCTAATGAATGACTCAGTAATAATACCAACAAAGATGATGCTCAAAAGCCTAGAAAAGCTATCTCTTTGAGCTCGGAGAGCTCAAAACTACATCAAAATTATATTTTTGAGCTCTTCGAGTTCAAAAACGTAATAAGCGCAATTTTGAGCGCTTAATTACGAAAGTAGCGGGAAGTTCCCAGGGTCAACCGTTTTCCTAATTTTCTTTTCAATTTAATCCCTAAGTTTGTTTATTTTTAAATTTATTAAAAATTTCCACTTTAATAAAAATATTCCAATTTTTTACATTAAATTTTTTTTTTTAATTTTATCTTTTAAAAATTTTGAACTTTAAAGAATTTCTTCACACAATCAAAAGAAATATTTCAAATTACTTTTTATTGTAACTATCATGTGATTGAGCTTAATATCTAATGAATGACTCAGTAATAATACCAACAAAGATGATGCTCAAAAGCCTAGAAAAGCTATCTCTTTGAGCTCGGAGAGCTCAAAACTACATCAAAATTATATTTTTGAGCTCTTCGAGTTCAAAAACGTAATAAGCGCAATTTTGAGCGCTTAATTACGAAAGTAGCGGGAAGTTCCCAGGGTCAACCGTTTTCCTAATTTTCTTTTCAATTTAATCCCTAAGTTTGTTTATTTTTAAATTTATTAAAAATTTCCACTTTAATAAAAATATTCCAATTTTTTACATTAAATTTTTTTTTTTAATTTTATCTTTTAAAAATTTTGAACTTTAAAGAATTTCTTCACACAATCAAAAGAAATATTTCAAATTACTTTTTATTGTAACTATCATGTGATTGAGCTTAATATCTAATGAATGACTCAGTAATAATACCAACAAAGATGATGCTCAAAAGCCTAGAAAAGCTATCTCTTTGAGCTCGGAGAGCTCAAAACTACATCAAAATTATATTTTTGAGCTCTTCGAGTTCAAAAACGTAATAAGCGCAATTTTGAGCGCTTAATTACGAAAGTAGCGGGAAGTTCCCAGGGTCAACCGTTTTCCTAATTTTCTTTTCAATTTAATCCCTAAGTTTGTTTATTTTTAAATTTATTAAAAATTTCCACTTTAATAAAAATATTCCAATTTTTTACATTAAATTTTTTTTTTTAATTTTATCTTTTAAAAATTTTGAACTTTAAAGAATTTCTTCACACAATCAAAAGAAATATTTCAAATTACTTTTTATTGTAACTATCATGTGATTGAGCTTAATATCTAATGAATGACTCAGTAATAATACCAACAAAGATGATGCTCAAAAGCCTAGAAAAGCTATCTCTTTGAGCTCGGAGAGCTCAAAACTACATCAAAATTATATTTTTGAGCTCTTCGAGTTCAAAAACGTAATAAGCGCAATTTTGAGCGCTTAATTACGAAAGTAGCGGGAAGTTCCCAGGGTCAACCGTTTTCCTAATTTTCTTTTCAATTTAATCCCTAAGTTTGTTTATTTTTAAATTTATTAAAAATTTCCACTTTAATAAAAATATTCCAATTTTTTACATTAAATTTTTTTTTTTAATTTTATCTTTTAAAAATTTTGAACTTTAAAGAATTTCTTCACACAATCAAAAGAAATATTTCAAATTACTTTTTATTGTAACTATCATGTGATTGAGCTTAATATCTAATGAATGACTCAGTAATAATACCAACAAAGATGATGCTCAAAAGCCTAGAAAAGCTATCTCTTTGAGCTCGGAGAGCTCAAAACTACATCAAAATTATATTTTTGAGCTCTTCGAGTTCAAAAACGTAATAAGCGCAATTTTGAGCGCTTAATTACGAAAGTAGCGGGAAGTTCCCAGGGTCAACCGTTTTCCTAATTTTCTTTTCAATTTAATCCCTAAGTTTGTTTATTTTTAAATTTATTAAAAATTTCCACTTTAATAAAAATATTCCAATTTTTTACATTAAATTTTTTTTTTTAATTTTATCTTTTAAAAATTTTGAACTTTAAAGAATTTCTTCACACAATCAAAAGAAATATTTCAAATTACTTTTTATTGTAACTATCATGTGATTGAGCTTAATATCTAATGAATGACTCAGTAATAATACCAACAAAGATGATGCTCAAAAGCCTAGAAAAGCTATCTCTTTGAGCTCGGAGAGCTCAAAACTACATCAAAATTATATTTTTGAATTCTTCGAGTTCAAAATCGTAATAAGCGCAATTTTGAGAGCTTAATTATGAAAGTAGCGGGAAGTTGCAGGGATGACCTTTAGGGTCAACCGTTTTTTTAATTTTTTTTAAGTATAAAAAAGATAAGATCTAGAAAGTTTCTGTCAATTTTTAAAAAACCTCTCCAATTTTTGACCCGATAGTAGTTTTTTATAATTGCAAATCTGTGCATTAAATAAAATGATCCTGATATTATTATAAAGAAATTATTTGCATTTGAGAAAAATAATCTACATTGTATAATTATAACTACATTTAAGGAGGGTTTACACTTTTTTCTCTCTCACCCTCTATTGGTCAAATGAAAGTATCTCTGTCATACTTGTACAACAAATGGAATCTTAACAACCATTTTATACATAAATAAATGAAAATTTTCAAAAAAAGCGCTTCGCTCTTCGATAGATAATTTAATTATCTATCGAAGAGCGAAGCGTTTTTTTTTAAATTATATCTTATACATGAACAAAATATGTTTGAAAATTAACTATCAACCGCTCTTAATCTCTAACATTTGTAAACAAAAATTGTTATTAATAGATGTTTTTAATTTCACCATCAAGATTTCATAAGAGTATTGTTGATATTTACTGACTAATCAAAGAAAAATATATTTTTTGAACCCAGTAAAATAATAATCTGATTAAAAATATTTTTTTAATTTGTGAAAGTCGTGAGTTGGAATCTTACACTGAGAGACAATTTTATTTAATAGTAATAAAATTTTATTACTATTTAATAAAACGTTTATTTGGCTGATAAAGAGGAAGGGGAAATAAACAAGTAGGTTAGGTTAGGATGTCTCGTTAAAACATCTTTATACTATTTATTTATTAAAAGATTTTACTTTGAAAATATATTTGAATATATTATAATTAATTGATGAATATTAATTTTATTTTAAATTATTTGTTTTAATGACTTAATATTTGTATGAAAAACACATATTAGTACACAGAAAACAAAATGTTCTTGAATCAAGTATATATTTTTGAAGAACTCAATATTCTTGATTTGAATAAAAAAATTCTTGATTTAAGAAAATTTTTCTTGATTTAAGGAAATTTTAGTTAATTCAAGAATTTTTCGTCTTGATTCAAGACAATTACCCTCTTCAAAATTATATTCTTGGTTCAAGAATTTTTCTCTTGAATCAAGTTAATTTTTTTTTCTGTGCATTTAAGAAAATTTTATTAAATACACAGTAAAAAATCCAAAGCCGAATCGAAGTAATTAGGAAAAAAATTATTAATGGAATTTTTCTTGAAATATGCACAAGATCATGACTAATTTTCTGATTAAACAATTTTTTTGTGAAGTTTAATTCTAAAAAATGCATCAAATAAAACAAAAATTAATTTATAATTAAGTTAACCAGACATTTGACTGTTATTAATATTTTTTTATAAAAATTGTCAAGGAAAATTTTAAGAAATTCCATATGAATAAATAAAAAAAAAAAACTATCAATTTTTTTTCGTAATTTATTGCTAAAAATAATTATTGAAATTGTAAAATTTCTTCTGATTTTAATACCAGACATCATTTTATCTTCGCATAATAATTAAAATTTTTTTTACTTTTAAACGTAATTTGGTGATAAGGAGAGTGATGTTTTTTTTTTTCAAGTGGGGAGATGTAACAATATTTCCATTCGCAGTTTATTCAATTTTCTTGTGAGAATCATTAAAAAAAATTTTTTTTTTTTTCATTAAATGGTTGCTTATAATGTTCCCCGTATAATTTTTACAGCTACGTTTGATACCATTAGATATAAACTAATGGTAATAATAATAATAATGATGATAATAATGATATAAAACAATATTGCAACAGAAATAAGCAATAAAGTTTAAACCCATGAAACTATTCTGTTATTCCACAGCCGGGATCTTTTATCATCGTTTTAAATTTAATTGTGGGTTGGTAAGTGGTCATTCAATATCTCAAAAGCACATCTTTCTCAGCTCTTTCAGAGTTGAATGTACCGTCGTATCGTATACTATTATCCCGGCGTGCATGCGAATGACAGGATTTATACACGAGTTATACTGCTAAGCTTGCCTTTAACAACTTTCATCAGCTATATTAAGTTTCATTCCGTTTATATTTAAACTTAAATACAATCCATCCATTCACATGTACACACATTTACAATTACCCCTTGCTTAATAATCATTATCAAGATTTACTTCAACGTGTAATACTTCTAACTTTTATTTAATAAATAAATTACGACGTAAGCAACACAAATCGCGAAGCTAGAAAATAAGAGCAATCTAATCTAATTTGAAAGACAAATTCAGTAATTTTTTAAAATTTGTACGACTAATAGAGGGTTATTTTAGCTTTATTTGTTCGTCTATTTGTATCGTAATGCGGACTGTGTAAGCAGTGGCATTTTCTGGTGGCACTCAGCCGTGACATTCCGGGTTGGGTAATCTTAAAGGGAGGACAGAAAAGGATAAAATAAAAAGTACAGAGTTTCTGTGACGGTAAAGAGACATTCCTGTAAACGCGTGTACGTGGAACGACGCGGTCGACACTTCCGGCGAGATCCGAGTGCCGTGTAATGCCGAGCAGACGTTATACGTAGAAACATAAATCCCCAGAGCGGCGTATCCACGTCACGTTCGAGGACAGGCTCCGTACTACCCGAGTGAAATGTAGTCCAACGTATAGTTTAAGAGCGGGATTTACGATTACGTCTTCGTCGATTGATGCTTTAATCAGTCATTTATTATTATTTCTCTATAAGCTTATTTACTGTTTATTAATAATTATTTAATTGATATTTACTTACGTAAGGACTCAAGTTAAAAAAATATTTTTTACACCGCTGAATAATAATTTCTATTATATTGGAGATTTTTTTAGAATTTATATCTGGCTAATTTATAATATTGAAAATTTTTTACGATTATTGATAATGATACTAGATACTTTTGACTTGTCCCAATTTACGCTACAGAAAAAAAAAATCTTGATCAAAGGGTAAATTTTCTTGGCTCAAGAAAATATTAAGAACAACTAAAAAATTTTCAAATGATTCAACTGAAAAATTTTTGTTTATGCTTGTTAAAAAAATTTCTTGCCGCAAAAAATTAATTTTTTTCTGAAAAATCTATACCGAAAAAGTAAATAAATATTTTACTTAATTCTTGATTAATGTTGCCAATAATTGAATAAACTTTAACGGATAAAGAACCAAATTTTATTTAAAGTTAAAAAGAAAGTAACCTCAAGTTACAAAATAGAGCAATAAAAGTCATCGGCATTGAAGATTGAGGATGAACAAAAGAGTCCAGCGTTGAAGGTTGGATTTATCTTAAAAATATGATTGCTCAAGAAAGGTTATTTCCCAGTGGTACTATACTTCGATTTGTCGTGGTTAGAGCTCTCTACCGGCTAACACCTCTATCCCCAGCCAACACTTCTACACTTTTATACTGTTACTCATCATTCCGCCATTTTTAGATTTTTTATCCACATAAATATATCCACATAGGTAGGTCCTATATAATCAGATCCCTGTACCTATGTACAAAAGTATAAAGTATACATAGAAAATAAGTAAAAGAGAAAAGTCATATAGCTCTCCTGAGAGCGTCTCGTTATTTGAGCAGACAAATGTCAAGAGTCGTCGAGTACGTATTGCACGAGTGGTCATCTTCTGTCTCCTCAATGCGCGAAATCAAACTTTTTACACTCCCCTTGGTTGTTATACTTCCTCTTCTTAATAATAAAAATAATAATAATAATAATAATAATAATAATAGTAACAATAATGATAATATCCATCACACAAATTATTAAAAACAAAAATTTAATACAACTTTTAATGAGGCGAAAAAGCAATATTTAGACAAGCTTTCCCCGAAGCGAAAAATTTTCGACATAATTACCTTCTTGAGAAATTGAGGGCTCTATGGATAGGAAGCTATTAAGACACAATTCAAATTCGTGATCAAAGGCTCTACTCTGGTTCACTTGTGCATGTCGGGCTCTACTCGCTTTGCGGTCTTAGTTTAATATTATGTGAAAATTAAGAACCGCTATTTCGACTAAAGGGTTTATTTTATAAGTTATTCGCTCGTAAGTAAATAACAAGTAATTAACTTAAATCTATTTTATAACTTATAATTTATGATTTATTAATTTAGTATAATTACTAAAATTCGATTAACATAGTAGCGAATTTTATATTGAATTATAAAATAATTCATTGTTTTAAATCACAATTTTTTCGGTCATGATTTATTACAGCGCAATTGTTAAAATTCAAGTCAATTTGTTGGTACTCGACTATTGATCCAGATCAAAAATACCGACGAAGCTCGTGAATTATTGAGTAAATCTATTTTTGAACGGACTATTTTAAATTTTTCTGTTTAAATAAATAATACAAAAAGTGAAATTGATTTAAAAAAGTTTATTACACTTAATTTATCAGACATAATGAGGAACAATTTTTCAATCTTTTTAAATTTTTATTGAGTTAATTGAAGTTTTTGCGCCTTTTGAGGTTACAATCTATCTCAAAAGAAGATAATATATTTTAAATATAAATAATAGTTTTATTATGATGAGAGATAACAAGTGCAAATATTGAAGTTATAATTTACGGTATTGAATATGATTAATAAAAAATATTTTTTCAAAGATTGTTAATTAAGGAAAAATAATGAAGAAGAATTATTCAATATTATTTAAAATTTCAATTTGAGTAATAGAACTTTTTGAGCCTTATAAGGCTATAATCTACAATAGAAAAAGTAATTATTTACTAACTTTGCATAATAGTTTTACTATGATGAGAAATAACAAGTTTAAATATTGATGTTATGTAATTAATGATACTTGACTAAGATTAAAAAAAAATATTTTATTACATATTATCTATTTCTGAGAAATATGGAAAAAAGTTTATTTAACTTTGTTAATTTTTGTTTAGTTAATAAAAGTTTGTAAAAAAAATATATTTCTCTAATCTTTAAAACTACTGTAGCCACATACTGTGTTAATTAATAAAAATTTTCAACCAATGTTAGATCATTTTATTTTGTTTCAAGATCTCATTTAATTTATTGATCTACCGGATGTTTAATTAAAAAAAAAAAATTAAAAGAATGTTAATAATGTATTTATACTAATAGCTCTTTAATATTTATCCCTCTATATATTTTATTCAGTATCTGATTTCTAACATGTTAATAAAAAACATAAGTCTATGGTTACTGAAAATAAAATAAAACATTAACCTACGTTCACTTGAGATCCTTCATATATATTTAAATTTTTATTACACTGAAATATCACTTAATCTATTTTAAACTAAACTATACAAATTTGATGTATTATTTTCAATATATATTACAATTTCTGATCAAAATTTATGATTTCGCACAGTTAATCAGTTGTATTGCTAATTCCAACCGATATAATATTGAATAGGTCTAATTGACCAGTGGATAAATTAAATTTTAAGAAATACGAAATAAAAATGTGATTCCACTCATAAATTATTAATTTACTTGATACAACTAATTTTTTCGCTCAGAATTCAATGTATATCAGTATTATTTAGTTATAATAGTTGAAAAAACTCCCGCCATTGTGTTTTATTTTATATCGAGAGAAGCGCTACTACTCGAGAAAATAATGTGCTCTTTGTGTAAGTAGAGTTTGGTAATTAATTTTTTTTTATTTATTCCGAATCGATAAATTTATTCCAAAAGAATAATATCATTCGTTTTCTAAAGAGTTGTTGAAGTGATTGAAACAGCAAAAAAAAAGACTGGCAAGCATTATACAGGTATGACTAAAAGATACACGTGCAAAAAAAAGAGGTTATGGAAATAATTTTGTGAATTAAAATACAGCATTTGTACACCATCAATTGTGACACACTCATCCAGCCTAAAGCTTCTAACATTTTATGTATACTTGTATATTTGTTCACTCCTAATATAATTCTCATTGCTCTATTTTGTATTTTTTGTAGTACCGCTAATTGTTGCTTATTGTAATTCATCATTAGACTAGCGCAATAGTCGAAGTGTGGACCAACAATTGCCTTATAGATTGTGTTTTTAGTCCAACAACTAACTGATTTATTTAATCGATATATTACATTTAGTTTTTTGGCAATTTTTATCCCCGTTTCCATCAAGTGATTATTAAATGACAAGTTGTTATCAATTTTAATACCTAAATATTTGGTCTCCTTTACTTCTACAATAATTTCACCATTTATTTTAATTTTACAACTACCTATTTTGTACTTTTTTCTTTTCTTATGTAACATCATAAAAACAGTCTTTTTAACATTTATTTTTAGCTGATGTTTTTCAAGCCATAGGGTAAGTGTGTCTAAGCACTTGTTCAATTTACATTCGATTTTTTTTTCATCTTTATTTGAAAAATACAGTTTCATATCATCTGCGAAGAGTCTGCAAACGATACCATATTCTTTCATTACATTTATTACTTCATTTATGTATAGTATAAATAATAATGGACCTAGCTTAGAGCCTTGTGGCACCCCATGTTCAACATTTAATTGATCTGACATGCTACTGTTAAATTTTACTACTTGTTTTCTATTATCTAGGTACGATTTAAACCAATCTAACACAATGCCACTTATTCCTAAGTTATTTAAGATACTTATTAGTTTCCTTCTATTTATCGTTTCAAAGGCTCTTGCAAAATCGATAAAAACGACGCCTACATACATTCCATCATCAATATCATTTCTCCAGTCGATCAAAGAGCACTGCATTGCTGTTTCACATGAGTGCTCTTTTCTAAAACCAGATTGTTCTTCGTTTATTATTTTATTCTTTTCAATGAATTTATCTAGCTGAGATTTCACGATACTTTCTAAGACCTGTTCAATAACTGGCAGTGTGTTAATTGGTCTAAAATCTGATATTTTTGTGCTATCTTTAATTTTTTGTATGGGAACTATAACAGAAACTTTCAGATTATCTGGTACAACACCTGACTTAAGCGATCCATTCAATATATTTAATATTATACTCCTATCGGCATCCCATAAATACTTTAAAATTACCGAATTAACATCATTATTGTATCCTTTTTTATCATCCAAGCTCCTTACCATCTTATCTACATCATTTTCATCTATACTATCAAATTTATCCCACTTCTGATTATTACTATGTTACGTTCTCGTAAATTTTAAATTTATTTAAAATTTTATAAAATTATATTAAAATTTTATAAATTAATATTTTAATCAATTAATTATTATCCGAGGTATTTCGTAACGGAAATACCTCGAGATAACAAATTTCTGGAACGTCAACGCAGCCCAGTAGACTAAACAGTCTACGTTGTGGGTTTTGGACTGCGTTGATGTTCACATAGGGTAACCTGAGATGCAACGTCGCTAAAAATATTCATTATAAAAACTCATTGTAATTATTATTCAATATACATTCGGTCTCCAGACTTCCTCTGGAACAGTCAGTCCTCGGACTTAGCGGAAGTCTGGAGACAGAATGTATATTGAATAATAATTACAATGAGTTTTTATAATGAATATTTTTAGCGACGTTGCATCTCAGGTTACCCTATGTGAACATCAACGCAGTCCAAAACCCACAACGTAGACTGTTTAGTCTACTGGGCTGCGTTGACGTTCCAGAAATTTGTTATCTCGAGGTATTTCCGTTACGAAATACCTCGGATAATAATTAATTGATTAAAATATTAATTTATAAAATTTTAATATAATTTTATAAAATTTTAAATAAATTTAAAATTTACGAGAACGTAACAAGAGAGTGATTGAATGTCTATTTTAAAAGCAAGCAATAATTTTGGAGAATATGACTGAAGATAGGTATGCAGGGACATAAATTAACAATTTTTACTATTACTTGTGATTCATTAAAAAATTTATGAGCATTGTGAAATTTATTAACGTTACAATGTAAAAGTTTTTTAGATGCCATGTCAAAAAATGTAAATTTTGGAGGTATTTTATTTAAAAATTTGACTTTGTAGATATTATATTTAGTTTTTATAAATAGAGTAATGGAGGAAACTATACTATTGATTTATTGAAAAGTTAAATGAAATAGTGGATAAATTAGATTGTATAATAATAAATTTAGTACGTGAAATCAAGAAAAGTTAGTGATTCTTTATAATTATTTATTTGAAAATTAATAGAGAGTTAAATAATTAGATTTTTAATTTCGGAAGGAAAAATTTAGATAATTCAATAAAAGTCAGTCAATGAAACTATTATAGATGTTATCATTATCTTTTATTATATATTTCAGAATTTAAAAAAGTTTAAAGAAAATTAATAAAAAACTTTTATGGTTAAGAAAAAATTTATTGAATGAAATAGAAAATGAAAAAACAAAAATAGACATCTTAAAATTTATAATTTATTCAATGATTCGTACAAAGTAATAAGAAAAGAATGAAATTAAAAAGTCAAAGAATTCTCAGTTTCGTAATTTTTTATATGGAAAATAAACAGACTATAAAGTAAATTTTGCTTTTTCGTTTAAAAAACAGAATTATCAACTATGTAAGAAAGGTTAGTTGACAATGTCGAAAAATAGATACTACACGATTTTACATATCTTTTTAGTTCAAAATATAATTAAACAGTAACTAGGTGTAATGGTAAATATAAGGAAAGAAAACTTACATCCCAAAATAAAATTAACATGGATATATGAGGCATCAATTTATTCGTGATGTGATTGGTCGAATATATCATGAGCATGAAAATATATACAAAAAATTATTTTAAATTAGCTAACAGCGAAAGAACCCCGGAACATTAAAACGGAACGTCTTAAAAAAGTTTTAAAATTGTCAGATAATAATTTTTTAACAATTTTAAATTCAATTTAAAAACATCTTACTCAAAAATATTGCGGTTAGAAAGTCGTAAAATCGTCTAAAATATTTCTAAAAATTAATTTTCACAATAAATTCGAGAACCTAATTTTCAGCAATCTGCTCTCGGAATTTGTTTTTTTGGCGTCTTAAAAGAGTCTTAGAATAGTCTTAGTTTGTGTTAAGTTTAAGATCTTAAACGAACGACAATTTTAAGACGATTTGTTTATACGGATGCGGTTAAATTGTAGTTAAATTATAATTCGAAAAATAAAAATAATTTTAAATAACACCATGAAAGATAAGTAGAAGTATAAGTCTTTACTATGCGTAAAGATCAAATTTATGATTATTTGGAATTATTCATTAAAAAATGTGTTTGAATAGTGAATGAATTGGCACTTTCAGGTAAAGAAAATATTGCTTGGTATTGCAAAATGAGAAACGTAGACGAAACAGAATCTTCGTTGTAATAATTTTGGTATTTTTAACCCTCGGAGTACACTAGGGGTCATTTTGACCCTAGAATTTTTCTTATCCTAAAATATTTCTCGAAAATAGGTTTGTTTCTAATTAATTTTTTTAACATTAAAAACTATTTAATTCAAAGTAATAATGATCGTATTCAAAAGAGCATTGTTTTACCTACCAAAAATGTAATAAACTTAATTCCGATAAAACGCATTTAAATAAACGCAATAGTTTCTAAGAGATAATTCTTTGGAAGTCAAGTGGGGTCAATTTGACCCCGTGTGTACTCCAAAGTTCTGTTGGAAGGGGTGAACTCCGAGGGTTAATATTATCCCTGTATAAACGTAATTAAACAGCGGGAGAAATAAATTTACAAAACTGAAACGAAAATTTTGTAGAATATGATGAGAGACGAGTTGAGAAAGACAGATGTTTGTAGGGTTGCTATAGTTTATAGTTATTAATGGATGATTTCCAGCCTTTAGTGGTTTTTTGACTAGTTTAT
>JZSA01005003.1:0-19461 GCA_000956155.1 Cotesia vestalis | reverse complement strand
ATAATAATAATAATAATAATAATAATAATAATAATAATAATAATAATAATAATAATAATAATAATAATAATAATAATAATAATAATAATAATAATAATAAGCGGTGCTTGCTACGTGGCCTCCAAGCGGCGCATCGCGGGAAACGCAGACCATAACACCAGGTCTGTAGGCGAACGACGTAGCCCTTGCAGTGGGCCAACTACCCACTGCATTGACATACTGAGTTACTACAAGGAATAATCTCAGAAGTGCTCCCCACAACCGGTCCTTTTCGGATGAGGACCATTCATCAGGTGGGAGGAGCACGCCGGACCCGATGAACGATGACGACCCTGGCGCTTTAAGGACTAACTTTAAGTGGACGGAGGAACTACGAGTCGACCTCTTGGTGTGCTACCAGCGTAGCGAGCCGGGGGTGAGCGGTTATATGGCCCGGATGCACACTCTTTGGAGTGATATACATCCAGAGCTTGCGCATTTTACGCCCAAACACCTGCGTAGCTATGCCACTTATCTTCGGCGCAATAGAAGATCGCTTGTGCCAAATAGAAGACAGTCTAATAGACTTTCTTTTCCGGCACAATTACACCAAGAGCGACGACGTTTCTCCTTGGATGACAACAATCCCTTTGTAGGACGGCATGTAAGTATATCTAAAAAGATAACTTGCTCAAAACAACAGCTTGACGCGGTAAAGGAAGATCTCCGTTCAAACATCCTGGAGGATTCCACCCTGCTCACTGTGAACCAGGTTGTGTATGGTGCAGCAGTTTCGGCTTTTCCGAGAGAGGGACATTGTCTCTCGATCGAGGCAAGGTTGAGACAGCGCATTTCACAACTTGGTTTCAAAATTGACAGATCCCGGAAACAGGTCTCCCGCATTGAGTGTGTGATTGAGTTCGAAACAACTCAAAGAGCATACACGCCCCGAATTCGGCGCATTGCTGCTAAACTGCGGTGGCGTCATCACACAGTGAACAAGAGTACTCTTCTTGTCATCAAGGAAGAGTCTCTTAATAAATTGCGGGCTCTGGTGACTGCCAAACGTCACTAGAGAAAAGGCTGAAGCGGTTGGTCGATAACTTGTTGTTTCGATCCAGCCCTTCACGCTTTCTGACACCAAAGACCGATGTTACCGGGAACTATCCAACACCTGAGCGGGTGGAAGCTTTTTGGACTGATTTGTATGGAGATCAACCAAACGTGAACGCCAATTCTCCAGTTCTGCACGACTTCGAAGCATTCTGTCGGGAACACCGTCGACAGAATGCTGACGAAGAGAGCCCTGCAGTCAGTGTTGATGAAGTTCGTTCAGCTCTAAATGGCAGCAAGAATTGGGCTGCCCCGGGACCAGATTGCATTAATGTCTTCTGGTGGAAGAAGGTTACTTGTACCCACCTTCATCTGGCCCGCATATTTACATCTTACATTAGAGCTGACGATCCGATTCCGGACTGGCTTGTAGAAGGGCGAACCGTACTGATACCTAAGAAAGGTGACTTGTCTGACCCAAAGAATTACAGGCCTATCACCTGCTTGAATGCGGTTTATAAAATTTTTACAAAAATTTTAAACAACCGTATCTTGCAGGAGATCGAACCTGTCTGGCAACGGATATATGAACAGCGTGGCAGCAAAAGAGGCCTGTCAGGTTGCAAAGAGAACTTGATAGTGGATCGATGTGTCTTACAAGATGCGATCTACTATCAACGCAACCTGTCAATGGCCTGGATTGACTACCGCAAGGCATTTGATTCAACTCCTCATGAGTTGATTTTATATCTACTCAAATGCCTGGGGGTCCATCCTGAAATAGTGGAATGCATTCGGCGTACAATGCAGCTCTGGCGAACGCGTTTTCACATTGGAAGTGGACGTTACCGGAGTTGTAGAGTATAAACGAGGTGTCTTCCAAGGTGATTCCTTGAGCCCTCTGCTGTTTTGTGTTTCACTGCTGCCTATATCTGTTGCCCTCCGTAAAAGTCGTGGGTACTCTGTGGGGCCTCCGGGTGATCGAAAATATTCGATTACCCATCTGCTTTACATGGATGATCTGAAGCTGTATAGTGCTGATGAAGATCATCTACAGGCGGCCCTTAACATGGTAGCAGAGTACACTCGAGATGTCGGAATGTCTTTTGGGTTAGACAAATGTGCGGTCGTACATCTGGCGGGGGGTAAGTGCTCTGATACGGGTGATGATGTCGAGTTAGTAGATTGGAGCGTCTTACGACAATTAGACGCCGGAGAGTTGTATAGATATCTAGGCATGGAAGAGCACCGCATGCATGCGGTCTCCGAAGTGCGAGCAACTCTCCAGAGCGAGTATGTTAGGAGACTCCGGAAAATTTGGTCCTCCGAACTTTCCGGCAAAAATAAAGTCTCTGCTACTAACATGCTCGCTGTCCCAGTCTTACTGTACTCTTTCGGTGTCCTGAAATGGGCCCGAAAAGATTTACGAGATCTTGACATCAAAACCCGTAAGATTATCAATATGAATCGGAGCATGCACCCCAATTCATCAGTCGCCAGATTATACCTCTCCCGGTCCATCGGTGGGAGAGGTTTGCAGAGCTTGGAGCGGCTTCACGACCGTTTGGTCCTGGGTTTAACACACGAAGTTGTCAATTTCACTGCTGCCTATATCTGTTGCCCTCCGTAAAAGTCGTGGGTACTCTGTGGGGCCTCCGGGTGATCGAAACTATTCGATCACTCATCTGCTTTACATGGATGATCTGAAGCTGTATAGTGCTGATGAAGATCATCTACAGGCGGCCCTTAACATGGTAGCAGAGTACACTCGAGATGTCGGAATGTCTTTTGGGTTGGACAAGTGTGCGGTCGTACATCTGGCGCGGGGTAAGTGCTCTGATACGGGTGATGATGTCGAGTTAGTAGATTGGAGCGTCTTACGACAATTAGACGCCGGAGAGTTGTATAGATATCTAGGAATGGAAAAGCACCGCATGCATGCGGTCTCGGAAGTCCGAGCAACTCTCTAGAGCGAGTATGTTAGGAGACTCCGGAAAATTTGGTCCTCCGAACTTTCCGGCAAAAATAAAGTCTCTGCTACTAACATGCTCGCTGTCCCAGTCTTACTGTACTCTTTCGGTGTCCTGAAATGGGCCCGAAAGGATTTACGAGATCTCGACATCTAAACCCGTAAGATTATCAATATGAATCGGAGCATGCACCCCAATTCATCAGTCGCCAGATTATACCTCTCCCGGTCCATCGGTGGGAGAGGTTTGCAGAGCTTGGAGCGGCTTCATGACCGTTTGGTCCTGGGTTTAACACACGAAGTTGTCAATTTCACTGCAGAGGAGGATGACTTTCTTATGCAAATTGTTCATAAACATGAAAATGCGCATAAGGGGTCGTTCTTGTATGAGGCAGCAATATATGCGGCAAGAACCCTTGGTCTTGGAGAAATAAACGCTCTTATGGAACTCCGGAAGGAGGAATTTAAGAGCGTCATCAGGAACGCCGAGGAAAAATTACTCCTTGGCGAACTGATGGACAAGTCCATGCACAGCGTGTTCTTTAAACACGTGCGTGATCATGGCTTGTCCACCCAGCTGACGTTTTCCTTCTTAAAGTCAGCTGGCCTGATGTCCGAGACTGAGGGGTTCATATTTGCCTGCCAAGATGGTTTCATTAACACTCTAGAGTACCGTAGCAAGGTGCGCCAGGGGCAGCTTGCGGACACTTCCTGTAGGAGGTGTAAACAGCATCCGGAGACGCTTATGCACCTTTTGTCAGCATGTCCTGTGCTGGCGAGAGGTGCATACATCCAGCGTCACAATGCTGCGCTGAGAGTACTGTACTATTATCTTCGTCATTGCTACGGTATTGACGTGACACCAGTGCTGCCTTATCTGCCAGGAGATATTCCCCAGGTTGTTGAGAATGACAGTTGCAAAATTTATTGGAACATGCCATTTGCGACAACCCGGCGGATAGATCACAACAAACCTGATATTGTGCTCTTCGACAAGGCTACTCGTGACATTTATGTCATTGAGTTTTCGGCCCCGGCTGAATACAACATCTCAGCCAAAGAAGAGCACAAAAGAGAAATATATCAGGATCTCCTGTTTGAAATTGGCAAACTTTACCCAGGTTACCGCGTCAAGCTTGTCGTTCTGATTGTTGGCGTCCTTGGAGGGATGAAACAGTCTTTTGTATCCTCACTTGCCAAAGTTCCAGCTTGCTCATCAAAAGCTGAGTTCTTAGCGGTCAGGATGCAGAAGGCTGTAATACTTGGTTCTCTCCGTCTACTTAGGGAAATGACTTTGGCCTGCTGTGATCACTAACCGCCTTGTTGTGCGGAGTGATCCAGCAGTAACGGATGGAGCTCAGGCTGGGCCCTCGGAGAGTGGGACTCCGGGGAAAACCCCCCTGAGCATTCAATAACAAAATAATAATAATAATAATATAATTATATTATATAATTATATAATATACCTACATAATATAATTATTTTATTATTATTATTATTTTTAATCAATCAATCAAAATTGAAATTATTATTATTATTATTGTCGTCATATTTTGACAATAATAATTATTATCTGAAATAAAATGTAAATCCTTAATCATTTCATTTTAGATAAAGTTCACGGTTTATTTAAAGAGAAAACAATGTTTAAATTAAAGAGAATAAACATATTCACGATCGACGAAAAATGTTTATTGACACAATGTCCACTTATTATTTACTTTTTTTTCCCTTTTTTTATTAGCTGTGAGAGTATTGATGACATCTGTAAAGTCCCCATCCAGAATAACTTCACTGGTCACCGAGCTTGCCCAATCTATAATAAATGTATTTTACTGTATATTTTTCATAATAATATAATTTTTCAAATAATTTGTTGTAACAATACACAATGTAGAAATCTGAAGTTAATTTAAAAGAAACTTTTGATAATTTTCATAATATTCGTTACACAAAAATGTACATCGCTACATTTTCATCGCGATTACTTAGAATTTATTGCATTATAAACTAAAATATAAAAGAACAAATAATCTAAATTAAGTTTTTTAATTTTAATTTGATTTACCGTAGAGTGCTCGATATAATTCGACATAAATTTTTGGACAGTTACCACGAGTCCCTTTCGCACTGTAATTTTTTAACTCATTTCCATATACTTCCAGTAAGGTTTCTTTTACAAGAATTTTCCAATCGTATTTATTTTTAGCGATTTCACTTCTTCTCTCGATATACATATAAATACTTTTAGGAAGATAAATTTGATAATTTGTGCTGATTTGAACGTTTGTTTTGGCTGGTTGAGTGTACACGTCCGATAACTAAAAATAATTTGATTAGTTATTCAATAATATATAGAAGCAATATAAATACAAAAAAATCATCAACTGTAAACTTTTTGATGAACTTCATAAATTTATATACAATTTTCATAATTATTTATACCTGGCAAGTTTGTCGCTCAGGCAACATTTCTCTTCGCTGCATATTATGTGAATCTTCAAGGATTTGTACGATTTTTTTGAAAAATCTTAAATTTTCCTCAGATACTAAATAAAATAAAAACATTTATTCATTTTTATTAATATAAAAGTATACTGTAGAAATATAATACTATGTAAAAAAAAAAAAAAAAAAAAAAAAACATTTTTTTAATTTAGTTTTTTGCTCAGTTTTATGACAAAAAGTGTTGACTTTTAAATATATCAATTAATAGAAATTTCAAAAAAGAAAGACAATTCTTAATGTTTAATAAATTAATTAACTTACTAAACTCTGGTTGATCAAGTTGTTTTGTAGAATCTGGGTGAGTATTTTTATTAGTTCTCTTATTTAAACAATACTTGTTAATAGTTTTGTTAAACATCTTTGTGGTTATAATTTTATTTGAACCAACTTTATCTCTGACCCAGTCTGTAATAAAAATAATAATATTTATAGTTCATAAGGATAAAAATTAAAGATTTCATAAATTAAGTTAATGATTATAAATTATTAAATAAAACATTTACCAAAAATTGCATTGTATAATCGACTGTTAATAGGTGGGTATTTATCAGTATGAGATCTTTTAACTTTTATACCTTTTGCCGAATAATTATATATGTTATTGCCGTATACTTCTCTTAAAGCCAACTTAATTAATGTTTCCCAATCACAACTCTCATTTACATCTTCACATGTTTTTTCAATTTGATTTTTAATGCTTAAAGGAAAGTAGATTTTAGAGCCTGCGACTATTTCAACCATATGTTCTCCTGGTTGAGTGTAAAATCCAGGTATCTGTAATGAATAAAAAGTAATCATTTAATCAAAATGATAGAAACATAACTATTTTCGACTGTGAATATTAAATCATGATTTTACATTTAGTATTTCAGAAGATTGACGATCATATCTTTGCTGCGATTCGTAGGCTCGATTTATTTATTTATTTAATTAATTAATTTAGTTAATTAATTATTTTATTTATTTAATTGAAATAAAAAAAGTGTCAAACAACCAGGCCAGTGTCAGTAACTGGGTCTCTTACTTTATATTGCAATCTTTATGTAAAATTGATAATAGTACAGTTAATAAGGATCTATTTCCGTTATATTGTGTGACATAAATCAGTTGTTCAAACTTTTACGAATTTTTATATATTTAAACAGATATGAATATGATTGTCATAACTAAAAAGTTTTCTCAAATTAACTGCGGTATTATCACACTACTAGAATTTAATCTACATTATTTAAATAACTTTAAGTTTTGAAAAATAATTGAAGGTAAACTTTTACTAGGTTGAAGTTGAAGAAAATAATTTCATTGAGGAACATCATGAAGCAGAAGTAGACAACAGTTTGAACACCAGCCAGAATAATGAAGATACCAATACAGAAAGTGACTTACAAGATAGAGAAGTTTTAAACAGAAATGAAGGTAGCGAAGATACTGAAGAAAATGATATTGAAAATGGAACAGAAAATAATAGTAACGATGATAGTAATGCTGCTGATATTGATAACAATGATGGTGATGAGGATGATGATGATAATCATGATCATGATGAAGACGATGATGATGATGATGACGATGATAGTGACGACGAAGATAATGATGCAAGAAATTTTGATTTTGAACAGCTATTGTATCCTGGTGCACCATTAACAGTCAAGCAAAGTATGTCTGTAATATTATCACTACTTGTCCGGCACAACGTTACCCAAACCTGCCTAGGCGATATTATTACTGTAATTAATTTACACTGCATTGATAACAATAATTTTAAAAATAGTTTGCACAAATTTCGTAAGTTTTTTTCACTTTCCAAAAAAGGAACTGTAAAAAAAACTAAACACTTCTATTGTGTGATGTGTAAAAAAAATTTAGAAAGAGAAGAAGATAACTGTGATGACTGTCAATCAAGAAAAAAAGCTTATTTTATTGAAATTCCTATAAAAAGACAGTTAAAAGAACTTTACAGGAGACCGGGATTTTACGAATGCCTGCAACATTGTTTCCATGATCATTTAGGAGATAATAATCCTAATATTACTGATGTATATAAAGGGAGTCTGTATCAAAAGTTTATTGAGAATGAATTTTTGGCAAACCCAAATAACATTTCTTTAACTTGGTACACCGATGGTGTACCAGTTTATAAATCGTCGAAAGTCAGCATGTGGCCAGTTTATTTGAGTATTAATGAACTACCTTTTGCTGAGCGGACTAAACTTGCAAATCTACTACTGATTGGATTTTGGTTTGGATCTGAAAAACCTAATGCCAATAATTTTTTTGCAAAATTCTACAAACTATTAAAAAAATTATCTAATGGCGTTGATATTACTCTAGCTAATCATCAGATTATTAGCATCAAAGCAGTATTACTAATTGGAATGTGTGACCTGCCAGCTAAGTGTCAGTTTTTTAATTTTACTTATTACATGGGCGCTTATGGATGCCCATCATGCTTATGGCCTGGTTAAACTTATCATTTAACACCTGATGGCAGATCCCATACTCACATTTATCGATATACTCCGGATCCCGAGATGCGAACAACAAGACAAAGTGTCGCATTCGCAGAAATTGCTTTAAATAATAACTCTACGCACATGGGTGTCAAAGGACCATGCGCTTTATCGAAATTAATGCCTGATTTTATTACTGGTACTGCTATTGATCAAATGCATTGTGTTTTTGGTGGTGTAGTGAAAAAACTATTATCATTATGGTTTGATTCTAGTAATCGGGGTGAACTATACTCATTGGTTGATGCGTCAGACATTATTAATAATCGATTGATTTCTATAAAACCACAAAGTTTCGTACACCGCATGCCTCGTTCAACCGAAGATCTTCTTCATTGGAAAGCATCCGAACTTAAAAATTGGTTCTTTTACTATTCTTTACCAGTTATGAATGGAGTGATGCAACCAGTGTATTATGAGCATTTTTCATTGTTTGTTGCCGGAATTTCACTTTTAAATTCAGATTCAATATCAAATATTGATGTAAATGTAGCATCTAACATTTTACACAAATTTGTAAGTGAATTCGAGGTATTATATGGATTGAAAAACTGTTCTATCAACGTTCATCTCATAATACATTTACCTAAATGTGTCCTTGCCCTTGGACCATTGTGGGCGAATGACTGTTTTCGATATGAAGATTTAAACGGACAATATTTGAATGTAATTAACGGAACTATACACATCGATTCACAAATAGTAAGATCACATAATCAACAGTTGAAACTTCAAAAATTTTTTGATGAGCTACCGGAAGGAAAAATCAAAGATTTTTGTATAAAACAGAAGCATAATAACAAAATTTGTGAACGATTACAAGACAGTTGTTATACTATAGGTTCATATAAAACTTACAATGATGATTATATGATCCCTAATAATGTTCAGTTAGCTCTAGAAAATTTTTTACCTGCTCCAAAAATTCAAGTGTACCTACGATTTTTAAAAGATGGCAAATTGTATGTCTCTGAACGATATACTCGAGCATTACAGACTTCTTCATCGTATGCTTTATATAGAGATCACACTGGATATCATCTTGGTTCAATCATTTGCTTTGTTAAATTGAGTTATTGTCAATGTATAAATGAAAATAATTGTCTAAATCATCGTTTACCTGTTCACCAAGTTATAATCCAAACACTTTTGAGTGAAAAGCATTTAATGTGACATATAATCAAAATGTTCAGTACAATATTCCATATTTATACAAAAGTTTAAAGATGGACAATTTTATATCTATTGATGTCAATCGATTGATTTCTGTTTGTTTTGGAGTTAAAGTTGAAGATGATTTGTACGTTGCCATACCTATTAATTCAAACAATAATGAATAGGTTTGATTTAATTGCTAATAAAATTAATGTATATAATTGTAATATATTACTACTTTATATAAAGAAAATTAGTAATTACTCAGTTACTATTTAATAAACACGATACTTTTTCCAAAATAATTTTATGAATGCCAAAATTTATTATAAAATAAACAAATAAATTATAAATACATAAATCATAAACTATTATATAATTTACAAGTAAGTTTTATATAAAATTATATTTTAAACTGACATGAAATTTAAAATTAAAAATTTTAAAAATGTTAAATTTTTAAATAAAATTTTTTACAAAATTTTTAAGTAAAATATTTTAAAAAATTTTTAAGTAAAATATTTTAAAAAATTGTTTTATCAATTTGAATTTTTGCAGTTACAAAAACAAAATGTCAGACTCCGGAGCTTGAATCCATTCCCACAAGTAAAAGAAATTATAATAATAACTTATTGATCATTTTTACGGTCAAAACAGAATCAAATACTCCTGTTTTAATCGTACTTATTCGGCCGCGCACACTTTTACGGTCAAAATAGACCTCTTTTTAGGCGGCAAATCAGACTTCAAAGGGTTGGAAAACTTATACGGTTAAAACGGAGTTAAATTTTCGACTCGGGCAAGGCTTGACGCCAACTTGTGGATCAGTTTGAGACAACATTCGTGAATACACAGATTTAAAGAATTCGTCTGTTTTACCTATCGATTTGTAACTTGCCGACAGTTTCGAGCAATCAGTCGGTAAATAAACTGAGCACAAAAATTAAAAACTTGTGTTGCAAATAGATGAAAAATAAAAAATCATAAATATTTTTTAAGAAATCATTTTTTTATTGCATACAACTTATAGAATACACAGTATTTTTTAATTCAAAACCATATTAAAACTTGGTTAAGTAATACAGAGCGAAATATTTTGATACGAAATTCCTAAGTATACTTATAAAACAAAATGATTAAAAATGATTTCACAATGTTAAAGGCCCATGAGAGATATGATTTAGAATCATTTACATGATTTGACAAGATTTAAAATGATTAGAAAATTAATTATTTTTAATCATAACAAATCATTAATCAGGGTATTCATAACTATTAACTTTGAATGCCTTTTTAAATTCAAAATAAATTAAAAAATTAGGAAAACGGTTCACCCTAACGGCCATCCCTGTAACTTTCCGCCAATTCCATACCTGAGCGCTTAAAATTGTACTTATGACATTTTTAAGATTTTTGAGCTCAAAATATAATTTATGTGATATTTTGAGCTCACTGAATTCGGAGAGATAATATCTTGATGCATTTGAGCTCTCCCGGCTTAAAAGTCTGAAAGAAGTTTCGTAGAAAATCCGTTTTGTGAAATTAATAACCTTATAGAGCCATATATGTTTTGTAATATTACTATAATTACTTTTTAATATTACAAAACAAAAAGAAAAATGAAAGTTTTGTAAAATTACTATGCCGGATTGTAATTTTAAATAAATGTTTTGCCTATTAGCTTCCAATATATTTCTTGTAAAATTACAATGGAAATTTTTAACAGTGTAGGTTATTTTTGATAATGATATAATGATAAATTTTATATCTTCATAATAATAATACAGTATTCTGAGCTAATATTGATTAGATAACTACTTGAACACCTGTCCGTTTCACACCTGTTCGACTAATCAATGTAAAGTGCTTGTATTAATTGATATTAATATCTCAAATCTATAAAAATTCGTAAATACAACTAATCAGATGAAATAACGAAGTAAAAGTTAGGAGGAGAAAAATTTTGGAAAAAGTTTCCAATCTAATATTTTTTTGGGATATTTCAATTGCCGAAAAAACCTAGCAAGAAAGAATCACACAAAAAAAATTTTGTTATTTTTAATGTGTCTTCCCTCGTACAATTCGGATTTTCTCCCTATTATTTAGAAAAAGCTTTTTGTGGTTAATCATAAATTCATATACCCATAAGTTTGAAGTTCTTAAAGCTCAAAAATATAACTTTTATATATTTTTAAGTTAAAAAATTTAGTATTTGTCTTAGCATGACCCGTTTTGGAAATTTGATGATGCGAAATTTCCCAAAAGAATCGATACTGATTTCAATAGAATTTCAGTTTAATGCAGTTTTCTGTGCCCAAAAATATAAAGTGTAAATCTAGCAAATAATTCAGAAGTTACATATTTATATACACAAACACACGATCTACCGAAGGAAAACTCGATAAGGTAAGATGTATCGGTAACTAACATTCCTAAAGTTTGTTACAATTGAGGTGTTTTAACCTTGAATATCCCACTTAGGTGCACATATAAAAGCCGGTCGATGATTTCAGATCGAATAGTATCAAATTCAAGCGTGTTAGATTTAAAGTGTTATCTCAGAATCATTCAACTTACTTCTCCTTAAATTTAAAGATTTACTTTTATTCACTACATAACTTTTCAAGTAGAATTCCAAAAAAAATGATTAGTACTATAGTTGGAGGCGTTATTATCATTCTTTTCTACTTATTATTTTTTTATAAACTCAATTTTGTTAAGGTAAGATTAAATTTAAAGTAGTTTGAAAAATATGACTTTTTGATTTTTGCAATATCTATTTGTTTGTTTTTTTGCTAAAAAATTTTTTGTTAATTGTTATAAGTTGTAACATAACTTTTCGAATACTCGAACTTTAATTCGAATGAATTTTTTTGTATATGGGGCATTCCATAGTGGCTAGTGGGACATTTTACTCTGGAATTTCATCTATTATAAGCTATAATTATGTGACTGAAACTTATACTATAGTAAAATTTATCTTATAATATAGAAGAATAACTAATTAATAACATCCTCTTGTCAAAAACCTCAATAACTTTTTAAGTTTCTCGTCATTATTATTTGACTGTGTGTGACTGGTAGGACATCGAAATATCCTTCTCTCTTACCGCAGTATACTTAAAGTCGAATTTCAGTTCGACCACTAAACTTTTAAAAAATACTTCCCTCTCATTACAAAATTTATTCTACAAACATTCAATATAATCAAGAATAAGACTGATTACGAAGGAACAATAGAAAAAGTTTTTTTATTGTGACTGGTGGGACAGGCATTTGTGACTGGTGTGACAAATACAAAATATCCACATCAACTTGTGTATCAAAAAGACTTTTATATTGTTTCAACCATAGAAACATTATTGTTTGTATATTTAACTATAAATTATTTAGAATAACTAAAAAAAACTAAATAAAAAACACAAATAAAGGATTTGACATATTGATCACACGATCTTAATAAACTTAGGTAATAGTTAATAACGGAAATAAAAAAATTTGTTCTTAAAACTATAACAATGAATATTTTAGTCAATATCAAACATAAAAAGAATTTATTTTTAAGACTATTAAAATAACATTTGACCTGGATACAAGTTAGTACGGCTGAATAGTTACTAGGAGAGAAAAATCGATTCTCTTATTGATTAAAAAAATTTTTCTTTACAAATTAGTAAAATAAAAACTTTTAACAATATATAAGGACTAAATAAGAATGAATTAGAGGAATTTTTTTAATTTCAGTTATTTCCCTATTTCGCATGGAATGCCCCATGTCATATTAATAAAACATAACAATTAGGAAAACGGTTGACCTTGAAGGTATTTCCTGCAACTTCCTACTAATTCCATTAACTCTTAAAATTGCACTTATAACCTTTTTAAGCTTTGTAAGCTCAAAGAGTTATAGTCTAGTGCCTTTTTAGTCAACGTTTTTAGCGGTCTTCGAAAATTATCATTGAAGGGTCCTTCGATTCAGAATGGCATCTAGATGATTTTTTAAAAAAGTGACGTTCCGCTTGCAAAAATTGCAAATGTTATTAACAATTAAATAAAAGAAGGGGTTTAGTTTTTTAGAAATATCTCAAAAGCTAATTGAGATTTTTTCAATTTGGAAACAAATGCCAAAAGAAGAAGAAATTTCCTAAGACAGGTTCCGACTTCCGGAACTGTAAGACCTATATTTATAATTTCCCAAGATTTAAGAAATAAAGAAATTCAGAGATTCGGTGGATAGATAAACAAATAATAATCAGCCTGAAAAAAATTTTATAACAATTTTTTAATTTGTTATTCAATTGTTAATTGTTGATTTTTTTTACTTGAACATGAAAATTGCAAGTGTGATTAGTGGAAAATTTTTGTTCTTCAGTTTTTTATCAATAATTTTCGTTGACGCAAAATCACAAACTTAAATTAATCGTCGAAAAAAATTTTTTTTCGAAATGTCATTAATGATCCGTTTATGTATTTTTAGAAGCTGCAGAATGTTAATTTACTTTAATCATATCTTCTTGTTTAAGAAATTGTTATAAACAAATGCGTTGTTTACAAAATGAATTAAAATGTTTTTGGGAAATTTCGATCTATGTTACAAAAAACGATTTTTAAAAGACAAGTTTTTCCTCAAAGTAATCATTTTCATATAACCTGCATTGAAAATGCAAATTCCAATGCCTATTGAGCCAACTGAAACTAGTCAATTTCGGAGCAATGCGACTGTTGCCGGGAAGGAATCAATCATTTTTTTCCCGGTGGGCAGAAAATTACAATTTTCTGCCCGCGAAATGAAGTTGCAGCTTTATTTACAATCCTATTAGTCGTTTGTTATATATATATATAAACTTTTAAACCATATGCATTTTCTGAATTCGCTTGACGAGCTGAGTCGAAATATAGCAAAATTTTTCAAAAGTTCCGTCATGAGGACCAATGCAATAGTTAGATTTCTATGAAATCTACTAAAAATTGTACAGTTGAGGTTTTACGCCGGTTTTACAGAAAGTTTTTAACTTCCCGCTAAGAAAATCAATGGTTTTCAAAAAATCAGGAAGTTATTGGTTTTACCCCGTTTTGAAAAAATCGAGTTTTAGTATGTAAACCGAGTAAAAAATCGAGTAAGTATGTAAACCTTTTATAACTTTTGAACGGCTTGACCGATTCGAAGAACTGAACGGGGTTCCAAAGAGTTTCATCAAACTTAGATTTTCTAAAAATTTCAGCCGATTCGAACCATTAGATTTCAAGAAATCTTAAAAAAACCATGAAAAAATAAGAAAAAATAATTTTTTAAATGTGGTTTTTTTTAAGATAACTTTTTAACGGCTCTAGCGATCAATTCCAAAATCTAATCAGCTTTTAACCTTGAAAAACCACGTCGACCGCTGCCAGTCCGGTCAAAATCGGTTGATTCGTTCGTGAGTTATCGTTGTCGAAAAAAATTCGAAAAAAGTGTTTTTTTGGAATAAATTTCAAACAGCTTTACTGATCAATCTCAAAATTTAATCAGCTCTTAACCTTGAAAAACCACATCGAATGCCGTTTTGAAAATCAAAATCGGTTGATTCGTGCGTGAGTTATAGTTGTCGAAAGAAAACCAAAAAAAGTGTTTTTTCGGAATTACTTTGATATTCCTAGATCGATCAATTCGAACTTAGAAGTTCTTCATGAGGCAGAACGTGGGAATCGGTGCATTCAGTCAAAAGTTATTGCGATTTGAAAATTCAAAAATAGTGTTTTATTAAATCTCTAGCAGACTTTTGAGCTCAAAAGCCTAGAAAAGCTATCTCTTTGAGCTCGGAGAGCTCAAAATGACACAAAAATTATATTTTTGAGCTCAAAAAGCTCAAAAACGTAATAAGTGCAATTTTGAGCGCTTAAGTATGGAACCATCAGCGGGAAGTTGCAGGGATGGCCTGTAGGGTCAACCGTTGTCCTAATTTTTTTTCACATTTTTAAACTACGAATATGTTCCTTTGTAAACCGGGCCGAAAAAAAAATTATACGCCCTTTCACCTTTAGATCTCCAAAATTTTGAATTCTCAAAAGTAAACGAGCGTATAATTGAAGACATACGCCCTTTTACCTTTCAAATTTTTTTTTTTAATTTTAAGTGTAGAATTTGTCTACTACTTAATTGGCAATAAAAAAATAATATGCTCCCTTTCACCTTTGCAAAGGTAAAAGGGTGCATAAATTGTTATAATCCCTTTTACCTTTAGGCACGCGATATACTCATGATTTCATGAACTCATGAATACATGAATCCACATTTCTATGTAATTTTATGTTGATAAACAAAAATAAAGAGACATATTTTGTTATTTTTGTTGATGATTTGAATTACGATTTTTTTTTATTTTACGTAATTTATTATTTACCAAAATACTGAATTTCCTAAATACTTTCCTGTACCTAAATAAAAACTAATCAGCAAAATCTAAGAGAAAAAAATCAAGATAACCTACAAAAAATTGAGCACGATTTTTTTTTTGCAAATTGTGTCGATTCTACATTAGCCGAAGAAACTTCGTTCCTACCTGGTGTCCCACGACACCAAATCTTTTTTTTTATTTAATTTTTTTATTGTTGATGTAATAAACAATTGAATTTTTTCCGATTCTAGTTATTGTCACAAAAACAGCCCTGGTTTTATTTTTTTTTAATTTCATTTTTTGATTTTTAAACACATGTTTTCTGTAATTTAGTGACTTTTACCTGGTATATCATCTTTAGAATTATTATAAATTATAAACTGATGGAGATACGATAGGAATACCGTACCGCGGCTGGTCTCAACTGTTAGTACAATGATAAAACATTTTACATTTGAAATTAATTTTCATAAATTTTAATTTATTATTTGGAAACGAACTGGGCCGAAAAGATACGCTCGTTACACCCGGAGTGTAACCAACTCAAAGTCGTAGCTTATGTGAGCCGATGCTGCTCCAGAAGCCTGTAGCTTTAGATTATATGACGGACCAGGCCGACGGCTTTCAAAGCTATAAATAGTTAATTTTATTCTATTCACGTAGAGAATATGGTCTTGGGTGGTGATACTGCTAGAACGATAGGTTCAGCTCTGACTCAAAACTAACCTCTGCCTCTTACTGCTCCGCTGATTGTTTAATATGAGAAAATAGAGCTAAGAGATCGTCAAAATACAAATATCGATAATACAGCTTAAAGTATGTTCACTACCGCATCCAAATCTTACCAATTTATCACCTGACTTAGAATAGGTACTACTACCACTTCGGTGTGCTTTAACGTTGTCTAGCGGTGGCTAATTCCTCGTAGCTACAGCTGCACCAGGTAATGTCAGGAACGGATGAATTGATCGAGGCAATCGACAGACCAATACCCTCCTTGATATTTAAATTGTGAGACGACTTCCCTTGTGACAGTAAAACGACGCGTTTTGTTTTGTCAAAACCTCGTCAAAGCGCCGAGATTTCGTTCTTCAGTTTTTCAAAATTTAATTTGATTAATATTTTAGATGGATAGGAATTTTAAATAAATTACACTCGATTTTTGGGACAACACGAAGAAATTTATTGTCCCGAAGGAGGAAAAATCTGTTGAAGCCAGATAAAAAGACCTCCTCGATGATAAGTACAAGAAAATTTGTGTATGAATGTGTAATTGTTATTTAGTCAGGACGGGATCGTAACTATTGTTGTTTAGTCAGGGCAGGACCGTAACTATTAGAATATTGAACTATTCTCGTTGAATCTTTTAATGCGTATTGCCAATACCAACGACTGTTGTCGAGAGTCGTGTTAATTCGTATGTGTGTGAGAGAGGAAACGATCAAAGCTAAGGCGGCGCGATCAACCACGGGCCGTCCGTACCCAGAATAAAAAAGACCATCCGGCAGCCGAAATAGAAGCAGATTTTATTTTAATGATAATAATAATAATAATAATAATTTCTTATTGTTAAAAAAAAATTACAATTATATTTTAAGAATTATTCATGTTGTAATCATTACAATCGAAGTTTAAACAGTCATGACATTACAATCCGCCTCGAGGGCAGAAAAATACGTGAGGTCAAAGTCCTAATAGATGCTCATACACCAGTACATTATTACTCCATGTATTTACATATTTATATATGAATATAGATATTCAAATACATAGAGTGATCATGTACTGGTACAAGCATCTATTAATTTGGTAAAACGAGTGCAACAGCAAATTTCATATTCAGCATAGCGGAATAGGCCATAATTTTGAGACTATACATATAATATAGTACTCAAATTAAAGCTTATTTAAAGAGCTTTCGGATGAAACTTACATAAATTCGATCAGTTATCTCATCCAAAAGTTATACGTGTAAGAAAGCGAAGAAATATGAATTTTTATGATTTTGAAAATTTTAAAATCCTAGCATTTCTAAATTACTGAACCGATTAAGCTCATCTACGAACTTGACTTCGGTATCTATCTGTAGAATAAGTATGTTAAGTTTGGTAAAGATCGGTTGTAAATTGGCGATGCTATCATCGTGACAAGCCGCGTTATATCTGATATATTTATATATATATATATATATATATATATATATATATATATATATATATATATAAACTTTTGAACGATATGCATTTTCCGAATCAGCTCGACGAGTACAGTCGAAATATAGCAAAATTTTTCAAAAGTTCCGTCATGAGGACCAATGTAATAGTTAGATTTCTATGAAATCTACTAAAAGTGAGAGAGAGCTCAGATGTATGGCGTCTGTCCGAATTTCCGCGCAATTTTCGACAAAATTGCGTTGATCAGCGAATGACTGGTTCAGCTGAACTTATGAATATGTTATGTGCGCCCGAAAATTTTTCTTTTTATTTAAAATTCCCGCGTTAGATGAAAGACCCATCTATTCGCGAAAACCACCTTAAAATTAATATCGTTGCGACTGCCGACTGACTGATGGGGATTTCTGCAAGCTAAGCAGCGCGAACTTTTAAATGAGGCGGCAACCACCGCCCAATGTCTTTTAACTATTTCAATTCAAGTATTCTTCGTTAACTGGCCCACGTTCGTAGAGGCTTTTGGTTTAATTTGCGCTGCACTTAGATCAAGCGGATCCCCGTTAATAGGGCAAACGTGATAAAATCGAATTTATGTCTTTTAATTAATTTGCACTGCACTTAGTTAAATCGGGCCGTCGTCTGTAAGGGCTTTTGTTCTAACTTGCGCTGCACTTAGTTCAAGCGGGTCTTGGTCATCCGGCAGACGTAAAAATAGATAAGTTCATTAACATAAGGGATCAACCGTTTAATTTGATCCGCATTTACATCGGTCCGAATCCATTATTTTTAATCATTATTCGGTCTGTTACGCACTTTTTCCTGCGGGAAACTGGAAAGACGTTAACCGTAAATGAAAGTGTAAAATTTCGATAAGTAGTATATAAGTGTAAAATAAAACCATTGTGAAACGTGTTACATTTCGACTGCTGCTGTTCAAACAATAAAAACCAAGTACACGAATCTCGAGTCATTCTTTATTGAGAAAGCAGCCCTTAAGCATCCATTCCTGGCCTTCAAATTCAACATCCAGATTTGAGAGCGCTCTTAGCTGCCCTTCAAGGCCCGAATCAGTAAGAAACAAGTCATTTAACGGTAAGTGAATAGTAATATATTAATCTCGAGAAATCTATCTGATTCACGAAAATCAAATCTTACAAAAATTCTCAGTCTCTTCAAAAGGCGTGATATTTCGTCTCTCGAAAGCTCCCACAACAAATAATTTAACAACGAGAATTAAAACTCCTCGTTGCGTATTCCTAAAAGGTTAGTCCGATCCTCCACTGTTACTCCACTACCGCAATTTTAACGCCTTCCGACATAACAAATATAAATTCAATGATAATAAGTAAAATGAAATGAAACGATATGATTTGTGAGAACTTATTAGTTGTACTGTATTCTGCATAATATGCAAGAGCGATTGCGTGAAAATTACTACTGACACAAGGGCCTCAGAACAACTAGTGGTCCTGGCCACCGCACGAGCCAATTTGGTTTTTCCTATACGGCCCCGATCTGCGCGATACCGTTCTGCGCCTACGCCGCAACTTGACGATTACGATGACTCCCGAATTTAAACGAATTCCGGTAAGAAAATTGTTCGAGAATTTTCTAGTCGAAACTAGAGCTAATATATAGTTATAGTCATCTGATTTCTTACGCCCACGCTCTCTCTCACCACAGGTATAGATGTAATTTAGCAATACAATACATTCGAGACTCTACTCTACACACACACACA
>JZSA01005002.1:0-18441 GCA_000956155.1 Cotesia vestalis | reverse complement strand
CACACACACACACACACACACATACGATTCGACTCGACACGTTTCTTAACAAAATGGTTGACTGCTCGAGACCTCCAGAATACACTACGTGCCAAGCAAAATTATCATTTATACGCGTCTTATTACTTAATTAAAATACGATATTCTCCTTGTAAATTAATGATCAAAGTCGCAACGTATTGAAATTATTTAAAATCCAGTTATTATTGAATCAACGGTGGAAGTTAATAAAATACAGAACATTACTTTGTGACATGGTTGAATGTATTTAATTACATTTAACAAAAAATATTAATAACGAATTAGTAAATTATAAAGGTTAAACAAAGACTGGCTCGATGCGTCTCTCACATAAATAAAAAAATTTATTTTTTCAAAATATTATTGACGATCCGTTTTAATGTTATCCGAAGCTGCATAGAAATTGTTATATTCAAATGCGTTGTTCATTAGATAATTGGAAGTATATTGATAGAATTTCAATATTTGATACAAATAATGATTTTTGGAAGCAAAATTGTTCCTTAATTGTTTCTCAGTCAAACAAATTTCTGGAGTTTATTGGAGTTTACACACTACTTTTTTATTCATATTTATCGAGATTAATCTGTGATTTAAAAATATTTACAAGTTAATAGAGTTAACTATTTTGACGAATTAATTGTATACTTGTAAAATATAGTAGAATCAACTAATAGTAAAATTAATGTAAAATAATGTATTATGTATATTTCGAGTAAGATAATAGTTAATTTTATTAACCATCATTTACTAATCTATATATATGGTATCATCGTTTGTGAGGAGTAAACTCCAGTCGTGCGTCGGAGCTGACACACACAATTTTTTTTTTCTGGATATGCAGGCTATCAAACCCTCGGGGGAAAGCGTGGTGCCAATAGTTTCTTCGGTGCTGCTTCTGTAGTCCTTCCACCGATCACACTCAAAGAACATGTGTTCGGCACCGTTAATTTTGTCTGAGCAGTATTTGCACGTTGGCGTGCTGGACAACCCATCTTGAAAAAATAGGCGTTAAAATGTCCATGTCCTGTCAACAGCTGGGTCAGAAAGAAGTCAGTTTCTCCATGCTTCCGAGGAAGCCAGACGTTTATGTTTGGAGACAGGCGTGCCGTCTACTTGCCTGTTTTCCCGAATGCCCATCGGTCCTACCACTAATGGAGTGTTTCCGTCTTTATCTTCGCTCTTGCCTCCTTAGAGTTGTGACCATTTATTTTCACGTCGTAGATTTTTATCTTCTCAAATAGTAGTAAGTCGATTAACGTGGCGGTTTGCAGCTCTCGTTGCTAGCCAACGTAGCTTGTGAAATTTTTTCCGAAGTTCTGTTATATTTTGTTATGTAAAAATTATTTAATTTATGATAATTAATTAATTCTACATTTGAAATAATTAACAGTTTCAGTATTTGGTCCTAGCGTGTTAGGCTAATAGACCGGGAACTTCCGAGTTTTAATTTATTGAGAATGATAGGTTTGATTGAATAAATAGTTCGTTAGATAAATTTAATAAGTATATTATTTAAATTAAAAATTGGTTAAATTACAAATTCGTTACAAATAATACAAAAAGGCGAAATCTAATATTTTCTTTCATACAATGCAGGTTCAAAATGTTATAATTTACAAATTAATAATTTTAAATTTTACCTGGTACAATTGGTGAATCTTGTTCTTTTATTTTCTTGTTAATTTAATTCACTTCACAACTTTTTACAATTGGTTGTATTTAAAGATTAACAATTATTCGAATTCTATTGAGATTTAACTATACGATGTTAACACTAGATAGGTCAAAGCACGAAGAGAGCGAACACTCAGCAGTTTCCCGGGTCCGAGATTTTTTACGGGCCCTCGGTTGTCAATTGGAGGGAGAATTGAATAACCAATTATCACCGGAGGCTCGGGGACTCTTACCCTCTCTTCGGATGTGTCGGAAAAATGCTGCGGTGACGGTTTCCCCGTACATTGATATACAAGTATAGATCACAAGTTATCTATTATACTTGTATGCTTTTACCTCCTACACATTGTATGACGATACACTTACTGGTACACTTATGTTAATGTATAGGCGCATCTATACACACACAAATGCACACAGAGATCTTAATGTTACTTGTTTTTAACAAATGAAAATTTCTAAATATTAGCATTTCTTAAATTAATTTAATATTTAAACATTTTCTTCGAGCGATATTATCAATAATCGGATGGGTTTTTTAGTGATCGATAAAAATTTTAATAAACATTTAGTCAATTTTATTTAATAATTAACTTGTAACTTTTAATTTATTTACCTTTGGGTTTTAACGTTTAAACTCTATTTATTACTATAGTTATTTACTAATTGTTCAATTTGAAGTTTTTATTTATTATTTTTACCTTGAATTATTTATTATTCTCAATACATTATCTAACTAAATTTATTGTTAAAGGTTGTTTAAGAAATTTTGTTTATTATCATAAAATTATTATTTTTTTTAACTCATACTATTTTTATCTTCTATGCCTAATATTTGGACAGTAATGAGAATATAATGATAAAAATTTCCCAGTCTGAGTTCGAGTGCCGCAATGTATTTAAGAAATACCTTTGAACTCTCGGGATATTTTTCCTAATGTTTAAATTCTATTTATTTGTTTGTTCCGGGTTTATAATCTTAAATGCATTGAGGTCTCAGACTGAGCATCTAAGTAAGGGACATGGACTCTAGTTATTTTCTTATCTGGTCTACGGACAACGAAAAATTATGACGGTCTTTAATATTATATAGAAAAGATAAAAATTATAAAAAAAAAAATGTTTTACATAACAATTTTGACAGTATGCCGGCCAATGGAAGCCTCGGGTTTTCATCCGTTGCATAGAAGCATCGCATAAAGCGACGATCGACCCCATTGATTTTGACACTAATGTTTCCGTCTCGTAACGAGTATTCGAAATAGGGTTGTTCTGAAAAGGAGGTGATCTTCGTGTCAGAGAAGTTCGCAGTGCTTCTAAATCGAGCTTCCTGACATTCTATTTCCGAGGTCGATGATCACGACGAGGTACCGGAATAGGTGCTAGTCGAATGCTGAATATCACATGTTGGTGATCACTGCCACTGTATTCCTCTGATACTGTCCAATCCTTGATCATGTTTGCTATTCTTGGAGTCGCTAACGTGATATCTAGGATAGATTCCTGGTATGCTTGTCTTCTAAATGTCGAAGTATTTCCGGTGTTCAGCTCTATGAGGTCGAATCTTGCTGCAAAGTCTGCTATTTCCTAACCAGGGTGTTTTGCCCAGGTCCAGTTGGTCGCCCCTTCCCTTTTTGAAAAGGGCGCCTCTGGGATTTCAGACACGGTGTCCCAGAAACCGGGGAAGCATGAGAGGAAAAGACAGGTTGGTAAGAAGTTCGAGAGGGCTGTAAATAATACTGTGAAAATTATTAATAAAAATCAAATTGTTTATTCAATTCAAAAATTAAATTTAACAAATCTTCCAAAATTAACTTACAAACTCTCTCTCTCTCGTGAAGCCTTATGCAATTTTCTACTTACTTTATAAAATTGATGAAAGATATCCACTCGTTGGACACAGCTCACTGCTCAGGTAAATTGTAAGAAGTCCTGTTGTCACTCTGACCGGCCTTTTTATAACCTCTCGCTCGGGTTCTCGAACTTTCCTGTTGTCTCGCTCCCACGCTTCGTTTTCTGGGGACAGCGGTGGGGACTTAGCGATCCATACGACCCGGTGACGAGTCGCACAACTACTTACTCACGCTTGGAAGGTACGGAGTAGCTCCTACTTACCTTGACAAGATATAGTAAAAAATCTCTAGTCCCCGCGGGAATTCAAATTCCCTGTCACAACTTCGTTCCCTCTAGTGTCAGAGAAATCAGCAACTCACTTAGCTGGTTCAGCGTTGAAATCGCCAGCCACGATGACTTCCTTGTTGAACTTGTCGATGGCGTCCTCTATGTCTACCATTTTGTATCGGAACACCCTAATCCCTTCATGCGGTGAAAGGTAGATGCTCATGAAGTAGGTCGTGAGGGTTTTGATCGAAATTAGTACGAATCCTGATCCTTTTTTACTGTTGTCGACGGTCATGTTCTTCGTGTTAAGGATCCAGATTGCTGCTGTGCCGGATTTATTAGCAAACCATGCTCTATCTTGGATGTTGAGATGTTGCTCGCAAATAAGGCAGATGTCAGTTTTGTTTTTGAAGATACGCGTAATAATAATAAGCGCATCATTTCTGCCCTATCGCAGCTTCGGCAAATGCGGTGCGAAATGCTTTACAAGCCCCGGAGCTAGCTATATAGTATAAGCTATCCTGAACGTCTTTGCCTGGCGTACAAAGGAAGCATTTTGGCTTCTCTGTTTAGGAACTTGTTGAGCTCTTGTTTGAGCCCTCCAAGCTCCAAAATACAATTTATCTGTTATTTCGAGCTCTACGAGCTCAAAGAAATAGTTTGTCTATACGTTCGAGCTCTTTGAACTAAGAATTTCGGATTAATTCTGAAAAAAACTATTTCCGGGTTTCTTTCGTTCACGACACCTCTGGTACAAATCAACCAATTTTCACTGATTTGGCGGTAATTGAAGTCGTTTTTTCATTGTTCAAAGCTGATAAGTTTTTGAAATCGATCGTTGAAGCAGTTTAAAAGTTATAGTTAAGTTGATGAAGATCATACCCCCGGAATATCTAGATCTACTCCTGAACGCCTGTAATGCATGTCTGATAACTGGCACGTTTGCTACAGTCTGGAAGCGGCAGAGATTGGTTTTGATAGACAAAGGTAAAGGTAGCTCTGTAACACTTTTGTCGTTCAGACCACTTTGCATGCTTAAGATTGCTTGGAAACTGCTCGAATAATTCATACAGGGAAGACTACGCACCGACATTAATCGTGCTGAGGCCTTTGCCACAAACCAACATGGCTTTCGGAAGGGACGTTCGACAATCAGCGCGGTCCAAAAAGTCATAGAGAGAGCGACAGAAGCATGGACAAGTAGCCTCAACGCTCGAAAGGTGTGTCTCCTCCTCAGACTAGACATCAAAAACGCTTTTAACAGCGCAAATTAGAGGGATATTGAAGATGCTTTAGAGCACAAATTTGACACAAAGCCAGAGATTTCGGCAATAATCAATAACTATCTCAACGAAAGAACGTTGATCACAGAAACTACGGAAGGTTTACAGGAACACGATACAGCAGCGGGCGTTTCACAAGGTTCAATCATGGGACCTAACTTATGGAACGCAGACTACGCTGAGCTAGTAGAAATCCCGTCGCCGAAACAAATAGAGCTCACGGGCTTTCCTGACGACATCGCGGCCACGATAGTAGTAGACAGTGCTAAGGAGGCAGAACTATTGGTTCGGGAAACTATTGATGCCGTCAGAACTGGGCTTGATAAACACCACCTGAAACTTGCCAAGCACAAAACCGTAATGGTTGTCCTAACACGTCAAAAATGGTTCCCAAAATCATACACTGTGGCCATGGGAGGAACAACACTGATGTCAACGATTGCTCTTCGCAACCTAGCGGTAATGATAGACGAAAAACTATCTTTTCGCAAATACCTCGATAGTGCCTGCCGAAAGATAGTATCTAGCTGTTATCTAGATAGGCAAGACGGTATCTAGCCTACCATGGATCATAGCCAACACGAAGGGACCACGAACCCAAAAGAGAAGAGTTCTTCTGGAAGCAGTCCATTCGGTACTGCTTTATGGAGTGGAGATATGGGCAGATATGGGCAGATATGGGCAGATATGGGTTTAAACATATTAAAACTGAGTCAAAAGCTCTTTGAACATCCACGAATAGGGCACATAATTCAGCTTTTCGTTGCGGTAAGCGAAGTTGAACAGCAGTTATCAGGCTAAATAGATCATCTGAGCAGCCATTTTCTTTTTGAAATCCAGCTCGCTACTCAGGTATGATATTTATAGCTTTGGCCTATTTTTCCAGTCTTTTGATGATCATAAATGTGAACAGTTTTGTGAAATGATTAATTAGTGCTATTCATCGGTAATTGGACGGATCAAGTTTGTTTCCTTCCTTGGGTAGCAGACTCATTGTAGAGTTCAACCAGCCTTCGGGGATCACTTTGTGCTCAAGCACCTAGTTGAAGAAATAAAGGATGTAGCATTTCCAGTTTAGAGATATCGCCTTATAAACTTCATTTCTTGTGTTGTCAGGACCTGGTGACTTATTTGGCTTACACTACTTGATAACTTGATTCAGTCCCTCCTGGGAGAGTTCAGTGTCCACCAACTGATCAGAGACTCCAAAGAAAGTGTAGTAAAGTAGGCTTTTTGGTGAGGTGTGCTCATCAAAAAATATTCCCACGTGGCTATGTCGATTGGATAGGAAGACTGCGTCGGACATTTCCAAATAATCTAAATAAGTTTTTTTTTGAGGTTTTGCAATTTCCATCAAGCCAAAGTTGGGTTTTCTTTGCATAGCTTGATGGTTAAATTTGGCGAGTCAGCTTTGAGCAACTTGCGCACTTTCAATAGGTTTTTGAAGGCTTGAGTTGAGCCGTCCACTGAGAGGTAGGAAAAATGAGCACAGATTTTAGGCGAGTTACGGATAGCATCTTTAAAGGAGTTTCTTGTTTCTCGATTCCAGATGTATTGAGTTTTGCTGAAACGATTGCCTCTGATGGTTGACTTTGGAGCGTTGTAGGTGTTGGGTGCGTCAAGTTGCAGCAGGAGTGGAAAATGATCGCATTCACTTTCTATTTGAAGTAACTCAAGGTCATGAACTAGTTCCAGAAACTGGATATTTGCGATTGCAAAGTCACTGACGCTGTTACTTTTGTCTATAAACATAAATTTTCCTAGAGAGTCACTCAGGTTTCTGCTTTTGAGAAGTGCATTGAGTTAATTTGAGTGAAAGAAAGCAGCTTCTTTCCTCTTGCATCAATTTTTTGGATCCGCAGATATTTTTGTTTCTGTCAGATTTTTGCCTAACACAAAGTCTGTCGGAATATTATCTGAGGTCTCAACATGAGCGTTAATATCACCTGTAAGGCAGGTGCTCATGTATCACACCAAAAAATACACAACCATATTATATATGATAAACCAAAAAATAACAACTGTTACGTTCCCAAATTTTGGGCGTATTTATTTTTTAATTTTAAATAATTTATTTATGTCCAGATTTTGACCTCGTTAGGAAGTCGATAGACTCCAGGTGGGTCATGTCACTGATTCCTCCGCGAAGTACTTTTTGTTGGTTTATGTTAATAAAATTTTATGTTATTTTCAATTTTACCTGCCTCAGGTAGTTGAGGGATGGAGTGCTTAAACGCTGGCTAGCGCTTTGGCGATTTCACAAGGGTGGAAGCAGCTATTAAAAGCGCTTCCGCCCTGGGGGATAAGGTTTTAATAAATATTCATATTAATTGATTAAAAATTAATAAAATTTATTTAAAGGAAATAGGCAGGTTCAGCCTCGGACCAGCAGAGATTGCTCCACCGCTAAGTCCGAAGACTGACTGCCCCAGAAGAAGTCTGGAGACAGAATGTGTGTGTATAATAATAACAATGAGTTTTATAATAAATATTTTTAGCGACGTTGCATCTCAGGTTACCCTATGTGAACATCAACGCAGTCCAAATCCCATAACGTAGACTGTTTAGTCTACTGGGCTGCGTTGACGTTCCAGAAATCTCTTATCTCGAGGTATTTCCGTTACGAAATACCTCGGGTAATAATTAATTAATTAAAATATTAATTAATTAATTTAAATATTTATTTAAAATTTGCGAGAACGTAACACAACAAATCTCAAATTCTTGCAAAAGTTAAAACTAAATTATCTAGTGATTTAGCAAATTCTATTAACAGAGTTAAAGAGAATAAAGAAGGTCTGATAGCTATAAAGTGTAAGAACAATGTGGATATATTCAGAGCCAGGTCTGTGTTAAGTGATAAACTTGGAAATGATTTCAGTGTTGAACTTGAGCATCTAAAACTTTCTAAAATCAAGGTTATTCGTGTTGATACTAATATGTCTAAGGAGAAATTGTGAGAGAATATTTATAAGCGTAATTTTTGAGAGATAGATGGTGCATTAAACATTATTGCTGACTATAAAAGTCGTAATTATAATCGTACAATAATTCTTGAAGTAACCGCTGACTCTTATTCACATCTTAAAAATAATGGCTTTAGACTATACATAGGTCATTGGTGTTGTGAAATCTATGATTTTTTCAATCTCAACCTGTGTTACAAGTGTGGAAGAGCCAATCACGAACATAAAAACTGTAATGATGAGGATATCTGTTTAATCTGTGCTGGTAATCATCCTACTAAAATGTGAACCAGTAAAACTAGAAACTGTCCGAACTGTGTATTTTACAATGAGAAATTTAAGAAAGATAGAGCCACTGATCATTGTGCTACTGAATTATGTTGTAAATATCTCAAGTTCAAGTTCATCAAAATTATCAATGAAATAGATTACCCTACTAAACGTATATTACCAAACTCAATTGGTAAGGTTGAAAATAAATATATCCGTCTCAATCAATAGTTGTATCAATAGAGGATACTGATACCTGTATTGAAGAAAATTTTATCGATCTCAACAGCTTAAATAAATTTCTGTGTCAAGATGACATATTGTGTTTACATCTAAACATCAGAGGTTTGAATGCTAACTTTGAAAATCTAGAGTTATTTATACATAACTTGTGTGTTGAGCCAGATATCATAATATGTTCTGAGACTTGGATACTACCCTATCTTACTTTTTTTGTTATAGACTAGAATGTCATGTGCGCGCGCAAGCGCGCGCCTAAATATAAAGTTTGTATATATATTCATGCTTATGATATATTCGACCAATCACATCACGAATAAATAGGCTTCACACATAATTTATTACAACTAGAAACGATCTGCGCGCGCAGGCGCGCGCCTACATGCTACATTTTGTATCGCCGTTTGGAAAATCGTATACCCATTGTTAAAAATTTTCGTACATCTTGTATTAAATTTATTAAATATGTTCAATGAAATCCGTGTATTGTCAATTAATATTAAAAAATTATATTTGTTGTATAATTTCGAAAGAATTAGTCAATAGCTATTAAAATGATAATAATTATATTTATTAATAACGTATAAAAAAATAATAAAGCTAGTGTCATATATTATGATGAGTGCAATTGCAATCCCTGGTTAAAAATATTGATTGAAAAGGATTAAAAATTATGAAATTTAAATACTTTTCAATACTTTCCATTCTTTTTCATGTATATATATATAGATATACAGTTTACATGGAGCGACTGCTTCCCAATACTTTTCAATCAATATTTTTAATCAGGGATCCAGCTTAAAAATGATAATTCCACGAAATTTGCTATATTTAATCGATATCACATTCATTATTGTATTTACGTTATACAATATGAATTCTAATGTTAAAAACTCTATACGATATGATTTTTCTTATAATTTTGGTTAAAAATCGGATTTCATTTAAAAATCGAAATGATGGGGAATTGAATAGAAACATTTAGTCGTCGAACACAGCCTACAATAATTAATGTTGAATCTTTTTTGTTCACTTTTACATAATGGATGAATTATTTTTTAATACGTTTTTATAATAATGTAATGCCAAAATATAGTATTTATTATTTTGTAGAACTTTATAGTACAGGAGAACAGAACAGTAAGTAACAAACAGTGGGTTTGGTTTAGCACGATTTAAAAATTATGATTATTATAATAGACCCCAAATATTTATAATATTATCTTATCGATATTATTACTCTCTTAAAAAATAATTATTTTTGGCGTAAAAATATTTGAGTTTCTAATTTTTTTATCATGCGGTGACCGAGTTTATGGAACTCATGAGTATAATTCCTTATAGACAAAATTTTTAACTAATCTATCGGTTTTAGCATTATCTAAAAAAATTTTTAAAGATGTCCAACGACGGACTCTAGAAAAAGCAACGTATAATTGTCCGTGATTAAATACATCTTTCGTTAAATCTATTCCTACCGTATTAAATGTTTGTCCCTGGGCCTTATTTATAGTCATGCAGAATGCAATTTTAATTGGAAATTGCCGTCTTTTAAAAGTGAACGGATATACGTTTTCACAATATAGCGTCAAACGATTTATGAATACAATTTCACCTGCTTTATCACCTGTTAAGATTTTACAGTGGAGAACATTAGTACCTAATTGTAAAACCATTAATCGAGTACCATTGCATAATCCTTCACTTAAAGTAAGATTTCTAATTAACATCACTATTGAATATTGTCTTAAACGGAGCTCGTACGGAGGAATATTCGGTGGATTTAACGTATTGAGATATTCGGTTAGAATAGCATCGTCAAAATTTCCGTTATCACAATTTTCAGTACTATCAACGGACGTATAAATTTTTTCAGTAGTGATATCTAAAAGATCAATTACTTCTCGATTAATAACATCAACATCAATATTCCTAGCTGAAAGTATAACGGTTTCTGTAAGTTCATCATACCGTTTGCCATTGATAATTTTGCTATATATATTGTCTACAATATTATCCCGTGTTGATACTGTACATGATTCAGGAAGACGTAATTCATCATTTACATCATTGAGATTACCATCTCCAACGTTCAATAAAAATTGTATAAATTCTTTTTCTTCCGGTAATGCTCGCATATTTTGTGTCAATGAAAAAGTGTAGAAGTATCTCCACAATGAACTAAATTTAATTGATAGATCAATTGTTTCACTTTTTGTCGCATGAGCTTGCACTGGAAGTAATTGACGGAAGTCTCCACCTAAAATCATTATTTTTCCACCAAAAGGAACATCATTATTCATTATATGCCGTAATGTACGATCTACAATTTCTAAAGCGTATCGAGGTGACATTGGTGCCTCATCCCAAACAAATACGTCTACATTACTTAAATATATTCCTTGATTTGAATTTGGTTTTACGTTCGAAGATGAGTCAGAAAACATGGGGACTGGTAAACCAAATGATTTGTGAACAGTTTTTCCATTAGGTAACAGGGTGGCTGCAATACCAGTATAAGCCATTGTACAAACGGTTTTATTTTTATCTTTCAATAAATGACATAACGTTGTGTAAACAAATGTTTTACCTGAGCCACCAGGACCGTCAATGAAAATGCAATTGCCATCGTTAGTGTTATTATTTTGTAATAGATGTAAAATATGATCCACAATTTTTTTTTGATGAACATTTAATTTTGTATAATTAGAATCTTGTGTTGTCGTATGAAGTAAATCTTGTTCTGAGACTTCAAGTGTATCTTCTAATTCTGTTATTTGTGGCATGCTTGGAAATGATGTAAGACTATAACCTTCTCTGTGAAGCATCGAATTTATAAAAATATAAGCTTTTTTTTGCCCTTGCTCTATTCCTAAACGTCTAATCAAATCATCAGACATTCGGTCCTTAAATTCGTCCCAAAGTTTATCTGGATAAAGAGGTTGACAGTGAATCAGCATGCGAACAAATAAACATCGTAATTGTCGAGGCATCATCCAAATAACAGCTTCATTCAGTGTTCGTCGCCATTCATCATCGTCTTCGATAAGTCCGATTGCCAAGCAAGCGTTTACAAACGTATCACAAACTGTTCCATTAACTGTTCTAAGTTCTTCATAACTTTTTGCACCTTTCACATTAAGTAATAATAGTCTAAGATGAAATAACTCAGTTTGAGCAGGACTGATAGAATACATTCGACCAATAACGTTAAAACATCTTTTTCGAGGTTGCCATTGAAACACTTTCGTCTCACTGTTTTTAGTGAACGTATAATGATACGGGATATCACTATATATGAATTGTCGAGCAAGTGGATCACGTTCGTTTAACGTAAAATAAGCGGTTAACATTGATTGTTTTTGCAAAGCTTCAATAAGTCCATTTTCATCACAATCATCGCTTATAGTTATATTTTGTTGATTAGGTAAATGTACTGGTAGCCGTATAATTGCATGGCTCTTATCTTGTAACGACTTGCTTAAAATCCGCCATGTAGCTTCAACTGGTCCAACATAGCGAGCATCTACAAAATTTTTTACTTCATCGTGATTGATAATTGTATCAGATTCGGCCTGATTTCTCGATTGATCATTTGATTCTGATGTAGATACTGTAGAAGAGGATAAATGTCCGTTTATATTGATTCTTGCTTTGTCATGACCTTTGCAAACATATTTATGTAAATATTTAACTGCCCTCACTGTTGATACTACTTCAACGTTAATGTGACAGTTAAAAGTTTGAAGTAATGTAGCATTATATGATACGACGTGACGATTATCGAATGTTGATGCATTTCTTGTAAATGTTATCCCATTATCTCGACGACGATAAGTAGGATATCCATTTGTGTCCATAATAGTTTCATTTTGAAAAGATTTTGGAAATTTTTTCGAACATTTTCCATTTACTAAGCACCAATCGCCGCAAGGTCCATGAAGCATATTTTTCGTAACAATATCATATAATGTAGGATTTTCAGTTTGATCAGGTATTTCTGCAGATATATATTTATCTACACGATTAGAAGTTGATATCTTAGACGTATTTTTTAAAGTTACTAACATATGTATATGAGGTAATGCTCGTTTTTGAAATTCAATTACCCAATTATACGCTATAACTTCTCCGAAAAGATTATCCTTAACAATTTGTTTAATTAAAAGGTCTTTTTTTATACAAAATATTCGTGCTACTAAATCAGGTCTGTCAGAAGCTGTTTGTCCTGGTAATAAATTTTCGGAAATTTCACGCCATTTTGGATTACATGTCATTGTAATAAATAAATCTGGTTTTTGAAATTTTCTGACAATTGACATCACATCTTGATAATGCTGTAACATATTTCGAGGTGAACCAGAAAAAGTTGATGGTAGAATAATTATTTTACCAATACTATGATTCGTATTGTTATTAGATTGTGATCGTAAGTAATCTAATAAACCTTGATATGATTCTGCACGTAATTTTTTTTGATTAAGTCTGCAGTAATTTAATCGATCTTTTTCAATTTTTACATAACTATCAACTATCCATTGCTGTGACAAACGTTTTCCCATAACGAAAACATTAAATTCATCTCGAATAGCTAATTTATATTTATAATAATCAGCTCGTGTTACTCTTCGATTAGAATTATTTACCCGTTTTATAGAATCATGCCATCCTTGATTACCGTGAGGATAAAATAGAGGGTATACCCATGGTTCAGTATTGGGATCCATTGTACTTAATCTTTGAAAAGTTTTGGTTGTTTTATTTTGTATAGTAACATAGGATTCAGGAATATTACCATCAGCTGTCATTGAAAAAACTGCCGCAACTTCATTTGCTCTTTGAAAGTTGTAACGTCGAATGTCTAAACCTGGTTTCAATGTAAATACTAAATTTAATTCAGGTTCTATAATATTACCACTTGTGTCGATAGTTGATTGTGATTCTAACATATCTTTCATCATTTGATAAGATTTAGCAAAAGCATTGTGTTCGCGTAACAGTCCATCGATAATTTTTAAAATATCCTTATCGCAGTTCTCATTTCTTTGAGCCCGAAATTCAATTGCTTCTTCAGAATCGACTATAAAAAGTTGTCCGTAACTGGGTGATTCATTAGGAGATGGATGAAACGATGTATTCATTTGATAATAGATTTGTCCCTGTATTTTAAAACAATATGGCCCTCTTCTCTGAGCACTCAAATCAACTAAATTAGCATTAAATGACGCAAACGAAAATGAGCTATTAAAATTTCGAATTCGTTCGAAAAACTTTTTTGATTTTTCATGTGTACCTTCAAACAAAGATCTTAATACTATTGGAAACTCAGGTAAAGGATCTAATTTGACTCCACCGTGATGACAACAGTCATTAAAAGATTTTCCTTTATTAGAAACCAATTCATTTTTAAAATGCTTTGCATTACAATGCGTACATGGAATATCCATTTTCCCAATATAGTTTTCTAAAATAGGTTTAGTGTGATTTGTATTATCAGGTGATGACTGAATAGTAATATAATTATGATCAGAAAAACTATTGTTATTATATGTATCATTTTGTTGAAAAGCATTATTTGTATTTGTATCAGACGAAGTTGATTGATTTGAAGTAATTGTAGCATTAATAATTCTTGTTATGTTCATAGGTAATGTTTCGCTAACCCCAACATAATTATGATCAAATAAAATGTTTTGAAAATCATTATTTTCAGGTAAAATATTAATATCTGTCGGTGAGCATGTATGATGTGTATTATATGTCGAATTGTATAAAGTCGAACCGGTACCATTCGAATTTGTATGACTGGTCGAAGGTTGGCTTGAAATATATTCAAGTTGCGGTGATATACGGTTTGCCGATAAATTATTTATTTTTTCAATTTTATCAGCCTGACGTTGATTACGTCGCTCTTCTTTTCTCTTTTCTTGGCGAACTCTTTTCAATTCCAGTTCTTCTTCTGGTGTTCTAATCAGTTTTCTACGACCCATTATAAAAAAAAAATTTTCTTAAATATATATTTCTAAATTAAATAAAAGTAATAAATAATTACACAATAACATCAATAGACATAAAACTATTAATTTATTCAGAATCTGTGGTACACAAATCGAATTACCATATTTAAGTAATCAACTTTTATTATATAATCATACAGTCTTAAATGAACTAATAAATAGAAAATAATATAGTAAATTATTAGATGCTAATTTGAATCGATTAAGTGAAAAAAAAATTGTAAGGTATATAAGAATTATATTAACAATTGTTATGACAATTGATAATTTAGTTTTATTTGTCAGGATTCAGGATGTCTTTAGTCTTTAATTCACTTCTAGTCATGTCATATAAAAGTCTATATTTTTATCAATTAAATTTTTGTCAAATATTATTTATCTCAATCAATTTCAAGTCATTTTTCGATGTCAATTCATTTTTCAATATCAATTCATTTTTCAATGTCAATTCATTTTTCAATGTCATTCATTATTTCAATTTCAGATCAATATCGTTTCTTTTTTGATGTAATTTATTCTTTTCGCACTTCTTTCATAATCTGTATAAATTTGACCTGGAAAAGAGAAAAAATAATAATTAGTCTTAAATAAAATTTTTAATTATTAATTTATTATAAACAATTAAAAATAAATCAGTCATATTTTTAAAAAATACTATTTATTGAAAGCATTTTGTAAAATATATTCAATTATTATTAGAAAAAATGTATGTCTACATATATATATGCTAAAAATAAATTAACTCATAATTAAACTTACCAAATATATAACCTAAAATAAAATATAAATTTTAGTCAAGTATTTATTTTAATACAGCTGACGTTGAAATTTATATTGATGATGACGGTTAATAAAAATTCTGGTGAATTTTGTATCAAACTGATGATGACCAAATTAAATTTTAATTTTCTGTTTAAACTAAAATTTAAATAAGAAAATATCTCTAATTAACGAAACCAAGAGAGATGGTAATAGCGGGTGAATTAAAGTATAATCCTCATTATGCATTATTATGCAATACTTTCATGTATAGTAGTAAATATATATTTTCAATGCATCCCGTTATGAACTGAATATAAATAATAAAAATTTTAACAAAATTTTTCGACTAAAATTCATCATGTGAAAAATTAGCATTGAAAGTACACCTTTAAGGTCGATGTTTTCATAGTGTATTAAATTATTGATTATTATTATTATATTAAGTATTTAACATACTCTCCGGAGTTAGTAATATTTGTATTTCACTGGAGATGGCGACTCTAATATTTATTACAATTAGTTGACTTTTTTTTAAATTTATTGTAAGTTTGGAATTTAAACAAAAACATTTATAAGATATTGTGTAAAACATAATACTAAAAATTTACATATTACTAAAATAATTAATATTTTATATTTTCTGACAATAAAATCAAAATTATCAAAAATTTTGGATTGGAAAACGGAGTACAGGTAAGGTTATAATAATGAAAAAAATAATTAAAATGTAATGAACAATTTTATTGAACTTATTTGTTGAAATATAATCTTAAAACTTATTTGTATCATGCATATAATTTATTTATTTAAATTTGTATACTCTGTTAAGCTAGAATTATACATTAATTAAGTAACAATATTTAGAATAGTTTTTATTGTTAAACAGTCTCTATAAAATTTTGAGCAATCAACTACTTTTATAAGTTACTTATAAATTATTGGTAAATGCATTCTTTGTTTTAGTAAATAAAATTTAATATATTTAAGAAAGACTTAATTATATAAATGTTACTTGATATAATTTTTAGCTTAATTCTCAAAGTTTTGCAAATAAACATTTCACATAAAAAGTAGAATGCAAATATCATAAATTTTAGATATTAGAATTGTAATTATGATAACTCTTTAATTATTCCAACGTAACTTTATAATCATAATAATAATACTTTCAAACTAAATTAAAAAACAAATGTAATGATAATTTTCATGTCATGGTTGTCTATTAAATTCTTTTCGGCAAAATATTAAAAAAAGGTAAAGTAATAGAAATTTTTTTTTTCTTCGTTATCAAAAGTTTTATAAAAAGCAGTATGAGTATCATTTTAAGAAGTTTATAGATGATATATTAATAAAAAAAAGCGTTTAAACGCTGCAATAAAATAATCAAGACATCATTTACTCTAGTACTTTCATTACATTACCTTTTCTTAAATTTATTACGATAGACAATTCCTTTTTTTTAAATATTTTTTAGAAACTAAAGCAAAACATAATTAAAAAATTTATATGCTTATTCAACGATGCATAATTAAAAAAAAAAAAAAATTAATGATAAAGTTTTTTGATACTTCATTTGTATCATAAGCATTTTAGGATTAATTGTAATTATAAAATTGTATGGTGACTGTTCAGCACAACCAATTGAATTTAATTATTTATTTGTCTTATATTCATTTTCGATTGGAAGAGTGTTAATAATAATTAAAAAATCCTTAATGCTATCTCACGTGGATTGCAAAAAGTTTTAAGATCCTTCTCAACGTACATAAACAAATCACCATACTTATTGAAAAAAATTTAAATAGTTTGAATTAAACTTTCATTCATTAAATTTTTTATAAAATGAATAGTATTAAAAGCAGTCAAGTAAAAAATTATTCATATCATCACGAAATTAAAGTCAAATTCTTATGTAATAATAGTGTTCTAACTAACTATTAATATTGTTAATAATTAATTATTAGATAATTCCCAAAAAATAATTTTAGTCTAGGTGACTGTTTTAAGTACTATTAAAAAAATTAAGTTATATATCTTTTTTAAATGTGAATTAATCTAAGTATAAATAGAATAGAATAATGACTAAACCCGTAACATATAGAATTATTGCTTAGTTTCAACAATTAATTCTTCTACGGTCAGAAGTATAGTATAAGTATACATAACTTAATATTATTTCTAGCATCACAATATTAGTCTTATCGTTATCATTTACTCACTTAGATTATTCAGTAAGAACTTAAGCTTATTTTTTTGCTGAATCAAAGACCAACTCTTCCTCAGCTTTACGCTTTGGTGTCTTCAGTCCCATTCTGCGTACTTCATTTTCCAGTAACGTTTTTTCCTCTTCAACAATTACGATGTCATTAATGTTGTTGCATAACAATATTGAACCATCTGAAAAAATTTGCAATCATTATTTTCAAAATAAATTTATTATGAAAATATATGTATAAGAAATGTAATAATTGTTACCTTTAGAATTGTATTGGCAATCTACGTACACTCTTGTACCCTTAACTAATTCAGGCCTGTCATGAAAAATAGGTACATGTACGCGCATTCGCCACTCATGATCGACGATTACACCGGATCCACGACTTCCACCATAACATGTTGCTATCTCAAAAGGGACTTTAATCCAACCGTATACACCTAAATAAAAATATTAATAAATATTATGATACTGAAAATATCAAATTTAACATTTAAGATAATAAATTTTTTAGAATAAAGAAAATAAAAATATTCATTATCAAAAATAGTCAAAATAAAAATTAACTCACGTATTTTTCCATCTGTATCAGAAACTTCTGACAGTAATGTTACTGGTGGTGGCAATGATGTTGTAGTGATATTATCCGTCTTACTTTCAAATGTACCATGGATGAATTCTATTGTTGTGTTGGTTTGGATAGTCAATTCAGTGCAGCAATTAGTGTCATCTCGAAGTTCTCTGAATTTTTTGTTGTATGAACTCACTTTAGCACGTCTAATGCGAATAATCTGGAACAATAAATATTAAAAGTTATTATAATAAATTTTATTATATATATATATATATATATATATATATATATATAT